>JBAMAX010002991.1:0-134169 GCA_037043745.1 Chymomyza amoena
TTGACTGATCTGCATTTTTACTATAGAAGCTGTCTCCATTGCAACTTTTATGGCACTTTCAACAGTTTTAATTTTATTTAGTCGACAACAAGCGGCGGCGGCGGCGGCATAGTTGGCCGAGAGACGCACGTTGACACTGCCTTTTGTAGTCGCCTCTCTTGGCCATCCGATGATGCCTCGTCGTCGTATTGCGGCATTTTTCGCCATGGCGATTTTATCATACCAACTGCGCCATTTTGTTTTGGCTCTGGCATATTTTTTCTTTTTGCTTAAGTTTTATTTTGTTTGGGCTTTGTTGCCAGTTTGTCATAGTTGTTGGTTGGTCTTACTTTTCTCTCTTTTTTTTATGGTTACTCGGCGAAAAACTTTTGTTGATGACACTGACAGTGTGTGGCAACTGCAATTGCAATAACTTTTGTAAAGGAAAGCGTGTTGCCAATCAGCCCGAAATCAGATAGTTGCCCAGCCCTCAAGCGAAGCAACAAAACGTGTTTTATTAATGTCAGTTTTTAGAATTGTACGAGAGTATTGTTTGACAAAGCTGTTGTGGGGCCATTGGAAATTTTTTAAAAGAACGATTTGAAAATAAAAAAATGTATTTAAGAATTTTAGAGTTTTAAATGATAGAAAAGGGCTTCTGGTTACCTGTTGGCCGTGAAGAATTGGAATTGGGATGCAATCGATGTTAGTATATTATAATGAAAGACCTACAAGCAAATCAGAATAAAATTTCTAGTGCCGTCAATTGGGACAACTTAAGAATCTTTGAATCCGTATATTCTGGGCCAAAAAGATGTATCTTCAAGACGGAAAACATGCTGAAAATCCGTATCTTTTGGGCTGAATAGATGTCTAAGAAACAGTGTCTTCTGACCTTAAAAATTATCGTAGAATTCTGCGTATATTGTGCGCTAAATAAATGTCGTTATTGAGGTCTGAAAAGATATCGAAAAATGCATATCTTGTGATCTGAATAGTTGTCCTAGAATCCGTATCTTCTAACCAGAATAGATGTCTTAAACTCCGTATCTTCTGCCTTTAGAATTATCGTAGAATCCGTATGGTCTGGGCTGAATAAATGTCGCTGAATGATGTTGGGGTCTGATTCAATATCGAAAAATTCATATCCAGATATCTTAGAACTCATATTTCATATCTATCTGAATAGATATCATATAATTCGTATCTTTTGACCTGAATAGATGTGATAGAATCCATATCTTCTGTCCTAATTAGAAGTCTTAAAGGATGTATCTTCTGGCTGAACAGATATCTTAGAATCTGTGTCTTTGAGTCTGAATATATGCCTTTAAATCCGTATTTTCTGGTATGCTTACATGTCTGAGAATCCGTATCTTCTGATCTGAATTCATGTCGTAGAATCCGAGTCCTTGAGTTTGAATAGGTGTCTTTTCACACATATTTTCTGGACTGAAAAGATGATTTAGAATCGGTTTCTACGGTACTCAATAGATATTTTAGAATCGACAGTTTTTTTTAGCTTACTAACCAACTAAACGTCTTCTTAAAAATCACTCTCTATCTATATAATAGCAAAACAATCCATTCTTGTGAATATTTGTGCAGTTAGTCTAAAAAGTCGAGCAGATTGACTTAAATTTCCTGAAATGGATCACTTATGCTTAAAAACGCGGGGTAGCAGATCTTTAAGTACACCGCACTTCACATACTTACCTTCAAAGTAATATAAGTCCAACTTTTTCAAAAAGCATTCTAGGTGCTTCTTGCTTCACTCTTGCATACCACCCTTGGAATAAAAGCCATATTAATATGCCGTGCTATATCAGCACCATGCCTGAACAACTTTAAAAGCTAAACGCCCTACATCAAAGGGAACTCCTATGGCACGAACCCCTTTTCATGGTTAAAACACTTGGCCATATTGAAACCAACTACAACTGAACACAGCTGCACTTGCTGCAATATACTTAGTCCTGGCAAGGAGACCAGCGCCTTTGCACTTGGGGGAAGAGCTCCAACGTTTTTACGAATGACTTCAACTGAATCATGTCAGCCGGAAGATATTGGATACAGACTGTGGTGAATATTGGTCACTGGAGGGTTCAGCTGTTCCTTGTGAGCCTAATATTAAGGTCTGGCTCATAATGCAGTAGCTGTAAGCTGCACAAACGGAACTACTTTTCAAGGAAACCGAAATAAGTTGGCTAAGTGCATCATTTAGTAATCTGCCTGGCTTAGTTCCGAGGGTTCAACCAAGGACGAAGTGAGAAAGTCATCGTCTTAGTTTTTATAAGAGAGATTTTGAACTAAAGTTGCGTCTAAAGATAGTTTATATGCACTATATGCTATAGATAGTTTATTGTTATATCTAAAGGATCTAAAATAATGAGATGGAAGCTTTCTTCTAAAGAAAGATATCATGCAATGTGGCTATGAAGCATATCTTTGATTATTTCCATCATCTAAAAGCAAAGATCGATTAGAATTATAAGATCAAATTTTTATGCAGCTCAATATTTTTCCATATTATTTTAAACCTTTCCATGAGTTGAGATATTTCCTTAATCTTTATAGGAACACTATTATAAATGCTTACTTTTAACAACCAAAAAGCCTTTCAGATTTATTTATAGAATTTCCAGTCCACTCTTCTTTTATTTTAGCTTAAAAGACTTTAAAAAATATAACAAAATATTGATTGCAATTCAAGTTCCAATTATTTTTTTTACTTCTCAACCTTTGCACTGGTTCTTACATAATAAATTAAAAAGTAAATGCCAAAGTTTACACCAAAACTTTAATTTAGTTTCTTTTAAAGTTCAGCACCAACTTAATTGTGTTAAATAAAATGAAGCGTTTTCATTTCTAATCAAGCCACATAAATTATTCTTTTGATACCAAATCTCAGCGCTACGTTTTCATTTGAACTTCCAGGAGCAACGTATCGTATACTTAATATGGCCAAAACACCCACACATTCGAACAACGTCTGTTACGCACATTTTAACGTAGTTTAGTGTCGGTGTGAGCGTAATTTTGTGTATGATTGCTTTTTACTAACACAGAACGCAGAATGGCACACATATGTGTAATAAATAAAACTTGTATATAAAGACACGCACACACTCACACACATGTGCGTAGACTGACCAAAAATGGCGCAAACGTAAATATAGACGCTTAAAATGTGAAGCTATCGCGAAAGCTGAGCGACTTTGGGATACACTTAAAATATTTTTAGAATTTTCTATAAAGAATGGAATAGGTGGCACCTTTAAGGAGAGTAATTGCGGTGCTGTTTTTAGAAAAGTCGACCTTTTGTCGCTTATTAGGCTCACATTAGTCTGTATATCATTTTTGATGGTTTTAGCTTTATTATTACTGAAATATATGGGAATATTTTGCAGCTGAGAATACGATACATGTATAAAGCAAACATCTTGCAGGATCCAATATAATTTTTATGCTTTTCAGGATTTTTTTCAAATAAATTCAAACGTTTGTCTACCTTCAACCAAAATAATTCCAAAAGTGTTAAAAAATAAATTCCTTGAGAGATAAAATTAAATTATATATACTGATTTCCTGAATATTTTTTAATATAAATTATGCTTTAAGTGTAATTTTTTAAAGAGATTTTGGTTTTTATGAATTTCAAATAATCAATTTGTGTATGAAAAAAATTATAGTTTATTAATTAATATTTAAAAACAAAAATAAAAAATGTTGTTTTTTTCAATCTATGTATTTTTTAAATTAATGTTGGTTTTTACGAGTTTTTTAAAGCTCTTTTAAAATTAATTAGAATTTACTAATTTAAAAAAATGAAACAACTTTAAAAATTCAAGTTACGTTTAATAAATTCATTTTCAGAATTTTTTATTTATCCTTGAAAGATAAACTAGATCTGCGAAATGCAGACATTTTCAGAGAGAGTAACTCTATCTCAAGATTAAACATTTTGTCTACCTTCAGACGAAAGTGTTAAACAATAAATTCCTTAAGAGAGAAAATTAAAATATAAATATTAATTTCTTGAATAATTTTTAAATAGAAATTGGAGTTTAAGTTTAATTTTTTACTATTTTTTTTTTGTAAAAAAGTTTTAATTTTTACGATATTTTTTGTTATGAAAAAAATTTAAGTAAATTAGTTAATATTTAAAGAAAATTACATTTTTTAAAGTGGTTTTGAATTTACCGAGTTTTTTAAAGTTCCTTTGAATTTAATTTTTTACTATTTAAAACAACTTTAAAAAATTATTTAATAAAAATAAAAACACCTTTAAAAAATTCGTTTAGTAAAAAATAATTCTATTTAATTTTTTCTAATATTAATAAATAGCTTAAGTATTATTAATTTACTTACTTTGTGGATTTTTTACAGTATTTTTGATTATTACGAATTTTAATAAAAAAAAGTTTATGAAAAAAAATATAATTATTAAGTTAATATTTAAAAAAAATTAAAAATAAGATTATTTTACCTTATGAATTTACGATTTTGATTTTTACGAATTTTTCCAAACTGTTTTGAATTTAATTTTTATTAATTAAAAAAATTAAGTAATAATCTTAATCTTTAATAATTTTAAAGTAGAAATTGTAGGGTAATATTGTACTTTACGGATTGTGTTAAGAATTTTGATTTTCATGAACTTAAAAATTAAAAGTTTTGAACAAAATTATAATTTATTAATTAATATTTAAAAAAAAATAAAATATGGTTTTTTATACTTAACGATTTTTTTAAGTGGTTTTGATTTTTATAAATTTTTTAATTAATTTAATTATAATTTATTAATTAATATTTTAAAAAAATATAAAATATGATTTTTTATACTTTACGATTTAAATGCTGCTTAAATTAAATTATTTACTATTTCAAAAAAAAAAAATTAAAACCTTAAAAAATTTATAAAGCTGACTGAAATAAGCGTAGCAAAAAAAAATTTTACAAAAATTCAAAATATTTGGTGAAAAAAATAAAAATGTATTAATTATATTATTTATAACAAATACAAAATTGTAATATTTTTTCTTAACGAATATTTTAAAGTAGTTTTGAATTTAAATTGAATTTAAAAAAACATAATACAATTAAAAATATTCATAAATATCAAGACAACTTCAAAATATTCGTAAGGTAAAAAAAATGCAAACTTATTTTTTTTAAATTAATTCTTAATTATTTTACAAATATATTTTTTTTATTAATTTTTTTATGTGACCTGTTTCTGCCTGTTATATTTAATAATATAAAATAATGTTTATTAAAAAAATATTTTTAATTTATTATAATAATATTAAAAAAGAATTAATATATTCACTTTACGAATTTCGTAATGTATTAATTTTTACAAATTTTTTAATGTTAGATTTTCATTTTAATATTTTACTTTTTAAAAAAAATGTTAAACAACTTTAAAAAATTCGTAAAAATCTAAATAGCTTTAAAATACTCGAAAAGTAAATTTCAAATTTTATATATTTTTTTTTTTAAATTAATTTCTTAAATATAATTTTTTTTCAAAAATGTTTTAAAAACAGAAATATGCAATAAATAAAAATAAATGAATTTTGAGTTATTGCCAAAAAAAAAAAAAATATTTTGATTAAAAAAAATTTTATATAAATTTATAAAAGTCTATAATATCCTTAAATAGAAAAGGTTACAACATTCCCCAACCCCTACTGGGCTTCTGTTAGCTATAAAATAAATTTTATTTATTAAAACCGATACTGGCAGTTGATGTTGGCGTTGATTACTGCCAATACAATAAAAACAACAAAAACAAAACCAACAACAATCGTTAAAGCAATAACAAAAACTCAAAATATTATTTACGAGCTTATATACTTTATTATCGTCCCTGCGGTTATATATGAGTATGTGTGTGAGTGTGAGTGTTATGAGTGTGTGTGTGTGCTTGCGTGTTTCGATAATAGTTGGCCCCAACAAAAGCGGCCATATCTAATATATGGTCCATGACAAAATGGCCGCCACGTTCGGCATCAAGTTTTAAATAAATATATCCATCTATATTTTATGGCCCAAAGCTTAAGGCGCGAACAGGTAAAAGCGCTGACAACGAGCAAAAACTATCACCACGGCCATTTATCAAACTAATAGCCCGGCAGATAAGCCAAAATCGCTTTAAAAAAAAGAGTGAAAATAAAAATAAAATTGGCGATAGCTGAGAGAGAGAGAGAGAGAGAGAGAGTGAAAGAGAGTAAAAACTAAACCATTAAGCCTGGTGAAATGTGCAACCTACTTTCAGGCGCTGCGGGCGAAGAAAATTTATCGTTGCATTAACAAGAACAACAAAATAAAAATGAACGTCGCATTGCCGAAGAGGCGGCTACTTAATGAACGGAAAACAGCGTACAAATTTTTTTAATTGCATACATGCAGGCGCAGAATGTACGTAGCACGCCCATAAGGACACCCTTACAAAGGACACACGGACAACCCACGGCCAATTGGCTGATTGTGCCCGCCGGTTATATGTCGTGTGTAGCAGTGGTGTGGAGAGGGGATGTTAGGGTGAGCCACTCATGACAAAATCGTGTTGCCATTAAAAAATATGTTGTGCATTTTTAAAAGCGTAAAAAAGGTTTTTTAATTGTCTACAAAAAAATAGAATGCCTTTGAGGCTTGAAACATTTAAAACACTCACGAGCTGCATAAAAATAGGTTGGTAAAAGTTCGTTTTTGAACAATTGGAATTGGCTGTACGGAGAGATGTGAACAAGCAAAAAAAAAAACAGTGTAGCACTATGGTTTTGTGAAAAAAATATAAATGAGAAGAATATTTTTAATTTTATTTAATTTTATTGCATGGAATTAATATTTAGTTTTAACAGATAAAAATATATACAGAATTTAGCTAAATTAGCTTTTCAACTGAGTCGTAACTTAAGCACTTATCGACCGATTTTGATAAACCATGAGTTTTCTTACTCGGCATTGATATTTCTTCAAGATAAAATGTAAAAAAGTAAAGGTGCTTTAACAAAATGTTATATAAAAATTACTTCAAAGTGTGAAAAACGAAAAAAAAAAAGTGTAATCATAGATAACTTTTAAAAAATCTCGTAGTTGCTTTGTATGAAGTATAAACAAGTGTATATCATCTTAAAGCTTGAATCTTCTTCTTTCCAAAGCCGTAAAGCAATCCAAAATCGGTTGAAAAATGGCGACGTTGTGATAGTGGGAGTGATCGCAGTACCCGAAAAACGGTTTTTAAGCGATAACTTGCGATTTTGAGGGTGTTAGATAATTTTGAAACACACTATCGTGATCTACTCGTCAAAACCTACAACGTTCACTAGGCCACTTGAAAAGTTCTTTTATTTTTTTTGATTTTGTAGAACAGTGTTATTCATCTAAAACTTTTTTTTCGAGGTCGTATGAAACACTCCTATGGGAGCTATATAATTTAAAACTTTTATTAAAACAATAAAATAATTTTGTCACCTATGGAATAATATAGGATCTTACCATCTCTGAGATCTAGGCAGAGGTTAGCATTTTGAAATTTTTAACTATGCCAGTAAATGCTGTTCAATTATGACAAATCTATAAGCTTAAAAAAAGCTGCTGATTATTGACTCCCTATATGGCGAAGATATATTCGAAATAATTCCCCGATTTAGTCTTAATAATAACGTTTCAGACAAAAAAAAAAAACCTACATTTTATATCCGAATCCGAACTGCGGAGTCTTGAACTACCAGTTTTTTTGGGGTATTATTTAATTGAACATTATTTTGTAGCCGAACTTAACATAAAAAGAAATACCTTTATGCTAAATAAAAATTCGAACATTAAGCTTATTGGAGGATAGACGCAGATCGTATACACCAAACTTTAAAATTCAAAAATAATTTAGGTATAAGTATCTAAGTTTTAATAATAAAAGAAAATATTTTCACAAATTTTAAGTGCATTGCTTTCATGTTAAGGCAACCAGTGCTTGAACGGGTTGTGAATTATAGGCTGCCTCGCGTAAAATTCTAATTGCAGTCTAAAGCAATTACTTCTTTAAGCAGTTGTAAAATGAAAGCAGCAATAGGTGAAGTTATTAAGAACAATTTTAAGATTTTTTGAGAAATTAAGAATTTCAGCTTGTATGAGTAGACACTATAAAGCAAGCAGAGACGGAACCCTTAGTTTTTTATGGGCTGAAAAATATTATAATATAAACAAAATGTAGGTGTTAGTTCTTCGAAGTATACAAAGTCAATTCTGAGTACGCCAAATCCTTAAGTTTCTTTAAAAAAGAGAAGAAACAATTTTTTGGATTAGGAATTGTCGGATTAATTTTATTTATTTTTTTTTAATTTTATAACTTTTAATACGTAATTATTGCTAAAAGCTCTGAAACCTTTTACAATATTTTGGTAAAAAAAATACTAAGAACAAATTTTTGGTTTTTTGAGGAAATTACAGATCCAAGTTTATATAAGGAAAAGCAAGCAGAAGGTGGATATCCACATTATTTTAAAAGCGCCACTCAAAACTCAAAAAGAAAAAATTGTTTATTTTTTGAGGAAACGCTGGATCGAAGTTAGTAAAGGGAGAAGCAAGTAGGAGGTGGATTCCCATAATGTTTAATCGGCTTAAAAATATTTTACAATGAAAACATTATTTAGGCATAAGTTCTTTGAAATTGACAAAGTCGATTCGGAGTAGGCCCAACGCTCAAGTTCCTTTGAAAAAAAACGAAAAAAATATTTTAAATTAAGAATTGTCAGATAAAATTTATTTTTTTTTTATTTTAAGTTTATAACTTTTAATACGTAATTATTGCTAACTTACAATAGCACTCAAACTTTATTATTAAAAAAAAATACTAAGACCAATTTTGTGATTTTTTGAGGAAACGGTCGATCCAATTTAGTATGGAGAGAAGCAAGCAGGTGGCGCATGCCAATTATGTTTTATAGACTTCAAAATATATTATAATAAAAAGATTATTTAGGCATAAATTCTTCGAAGTTTACAAAGTCGATTCTGAGAACGCCGAAGCCTTAAGTTTCTTTGAAAATGAGAATAATTTTATCTTCATTTTATAACTTATAAAACGTAAATATTGCTAAAAGCACCGAAATCCTAAAATTTGAAGAAAAAAAATACAAAGAAAAAATTTTTTGGTTTTTTGAGGAAATTACAGATTCAAGTATGTAGAAAAAGAATCAGGAGGCGGATATCCATATGATTATGAAAGTTCCACTGAAACCTTATTATTTTGCAAAAAAATTAATAAAAAAATGGCGGACGTAAAGTCGGGCGCGGACGACTTTAGGATACCCTGTACCACTAGCTTGTAATAAAGTCCGATTTCTTCACAAAAAACCAAAAACAGAAGAACTTTTAAGCAAACATTTTTTTTCGTTCCTATGGGAGCTATATGATATAGTCAACCGATTTCAATAAAATTTGACACAGTGCTTAAATACCTTAAAAAAGATCTGAATGCCAAATTTATTTCAAATATCTTTACAAACAAACAAATCACATCGAATTTTGTATAAAAACGTGTTTTTGGACCGATTGGTCCTATGGGAGCTATATGATCTAGTCAAACGATTTGGATTAAATTTGGTACAGTGCTTAGGAACTATAAAATACTCACGAATGTCAAATTTGGTCCCAATATCTTAACAAACAAACGAAACACAACAAATTTTGTTAAAAAATCGATTTTTTGGAAGATCGGACCTATGGGAGCTATATGATATAGTCAACCGATTTTGTTCAAATTTGGCACATTGCTTAAGTGGTCTTAAAAATTTTCAAATGCCAAATCTGGTTACGATATCTTTGTTATAAAACGAAATATAACGAATTTTTTTTTAAAAAAGTTATTTTGGCTGATCGGTCCTATGGGAGCTATATGATATAGTCAACCGATTTTGATCAAATTTGGTACAGTGATTGGGAACTTTAAAAAACTACCAAAATTGGTTACGATATCTTCATAAACAAACGAATTATTCATCTAAAACCTTTTGTTTTTTGTCGAGGTCGTCTCAAACACCCCCATGGGAGCTATATTATTTATTCCCGATATCAAAAAAATAAAATAAACTTGCCTCCTATGGAATAATATGGGATCTAATGTGAAAGTTTGGTAACTCTAGCTCTTACCATCTCTGAGATCTAGGCGTTCACACGGACAGACGGACAGACGGACATGGGTATATCGACTTCTCTATTCACCCTGATCATATTTTAGGTAACTTTGGGGTGTCTCCGACGTCTCCTTCTATATGTTACATACATTTTCGGCTTGCACAAACTTAATTAACTTACCATACGGTACAGGGTATAAAATTTTTTGGTTTTTTGAGGAAATTACAGATTCAAGTTTGTAGAAAAAGAAGCAGGAGGCGGATATCCATATAATTTTAAAAGTTCCACTGAAACCTTATTTTGCAAAAAAAATTAATATTTAATACGCTCCAAAAAATATCATATTAAAAAGATTATTTAAGGTATAATTTCTTTGAAATTGACAAAGTAGCTTCTGTGTACGGCAAACTCTCTCCCAAGATAAAAAAAATAAATATTTAGTATTAAAGATTTTCATATTAAGTTTATTTTATTGTTTAATCTTATAATTCGTAGATACACGGTGCGCCATTTGAATGTGGTCGATGGAAATATTGAATAACTTGAACAATTCGCAATCGATTTTGAAAAACTATTTATTTTTATAAAATTAGAAGCTTTACAATTTTTTCCATTCAGTTGCCAAAAACAACGTCAATCAAATAACCTCCTTTATTGCGGATACAAAATTCAGCTCTTTTTCTGGCATTTTCCATGACATTTGCCGTTAAATCGGGCGATCTCGGTGGCCAGTCAATATCCCCCCTTTCGATACCACACGTCCTGGGAACTTTTGACGCAAGAAGTTCATCGTTGATTTCGCGGTGTGACATGTCGCGCCGTCTTGTTGAAACCAAAAGCCTTTAAGACCTTTTTCACGCATTTCTGGTAAAACAGAGTGTGCCAACATCCATCGATACCGATCCCCATTGACAGTTTCCCCAACTCTGAAGAAGAACGGACCGATGATGGTTTTTGAGCAGACATCGGCCCAAACAGTCACTTTCTGATCATGCGTAGTTTGATGGATAGTATGAGGATTTTCTTTCCCCCAAATGCAACAGTTTTCTTTATTTACAGTGCCAGATAGCGTGAAATGGGCCTCATCAGTCATTAAAACTCGCTCCCAATAATCGGGCTCGATTCATATCGGATCGTAAGCCACGCTTCGCGGATTGTCTGTTTCCAATAATCTTTGGGTTAATTGCACTTTATATGGAAACATATCCAGATCATCTTTCAGAATCCTCCTCAAAGTAGTTCCACTAATGTTTAGTTGGTGAGACCGGCGGCGGTACGAGACAGAAGGATTCTCTGCAACACTCCGTTGAACAGCTTCAATATTTTCATTTGATCGTCGAGGACGTGGTTGATTTGAATGTGGACGGTCCGCTACAGACCCGCGATTCTCGAAATTTGAAGCTAAGCGACGAATTGTGTCACTTTTAGGCGCAGAACGACTGAACGATTACATTTAATGAACATTGTCACTATTTCCGCGCGTTCTTTGGGCGTGAATCGATTCATGGTTAAAATTGTAATGCAATAACCTTTCCAAAATGTGTTCGACGACGTCAATCGGTTGAAATCTGTCAAAGTTATTCAATATTTCCATTGACCACATTCAAATGGCGCACCCTGTATATAAACAATAGGTCCCTGTTCATGTCGACCAGTTATTCATCGAGACCTCTATGCCCCTCCTAGGGGTCAGTCTGGGTATTATATATATACAAAGAACTGCTAAATTCTTTATTTTAAATATTGCTAAATTATTTTTATTATTTTAAAAATTTTGGACCTTTATGATGTCTGGTATTTTTCAGTATTTTTAAGGGATTGTCTATGCCTTAGCACATGCTACATTTTGACTTTGTGCCTCATAAGCATATTATAGCTCTCAAAAAAAATTAAATTAATATATATAAAACTCTCTTAGCCCCCTTTTTTTACAAATTATCTTTGAACTACACCCATGTTGGTCTGTGCTTGTGTGAGAGTTTGCATAATAACAATTAAAATTAAAGCGACAATTTGTGCAAAAACTTTTGAGTTCTCTTCTTATTTTTCCTCTTGTGTTAATATGCATATGTATTTAAAAATTAAATTAAAATCATTTTTGTTTATGACATTTAATACTTAGCGAGTTCTCCTTATTTTATTTATGTTTTTTAATAGTTAATGAAGCTGCTGGACAAAGAGAAAATGCAGCTCAAAAAAATGTGCATTAAAAACAGTAATAAAATTTCATTGCATTGCAGTTTATATTAATTTTATAATTTAATATTTTATGTGCTAGAATGAATATTTAGTAGAGAGGGTATCAAATGGAAATAAATTGAAAATTTAGTTCCTTAAGGAAATTTTTATGTAGAAAAGTTTTAACAAATTGCATATAAAATCAAAAAATTCAAAGATAGATAGCATATGTATTTGTATATAAGAAGCTTATTATACAGGGTGCGCCAGAGAAACTTACTTATTTGAAAAAATTCCCGCGCGGTGTGTTGGGTGGGTAGAGGGGCGAGAGAGGGCACATCTGGAGGGGGAAGTTCCCAAGATTGTTTCTCCCTCCACCCTCCCTTCAGTCAGTTGCCATCATGCTCTGGTCTAGAGAGCAGCGGGCCTTCGCAGTCGAGAGCTTCTTTTCTAACGGTCGCTCACTTGTTGCTACGCAACGTGCCTTTCGCGCTCGCTTGAAATTCCTCCTCACAGACTCGTTCCTGGCCGTAATTCGATTCTGTCGTGGGTTAACTCATTTCGGGAGTGTGGAAGTGTCGCTAAACCCAGAAATGGACATCAACGGACCATCAGAACTCCGGAAAATGTCGAAAGAGTTAGGCAGTCAGTTATGCGTTCTCTCCGGCGTTCGGCTCGCAAACACGCAGCTGCTGTGGAAATTTCTGAAACCACTGTTCGACGAATTCTCCATGAAGACCTTCACTTTCATCCCTATAAATGGGCTGTTGTGCAAGAATTAACTGAACGCGATTTTCTTGCCCGTCAAAATGCCTGTGAAATGCTGGTTGACAACCTGCCTGAAGACGCGGTCGTTATTTTCAGTGACGAGGCTCACTTTCACATTTCCGGCTGCGTCAACAAGCAAAACATGAGTTATTGGTGTGGTGTAAATCCACGTGAGCTTCACCAGAAGCCACTTAACTGTGAGCGAGTTACTGTCTGGTGTGCGATGTCGGTAATGGGAATAATTGGTCCTTATGTTTTTGAAGAAAACGAAAGCGCAGTTACCGTGATTGGAGCTCGTTACAGGAACATGATCGAGGAGTTTTTTCTTCCAAGACTCAAGAAATGGACGTTAGGAACGTGTGGTTTCAGCAAGATGGAGCCACAGCACACACAGCACGAGACTCAATGAATTTGTTGCGACAACAGTTCCCCGACCGCCTCATCTCTCTCAGAGGCGATTTCCAATGGCCGGCACGCTCTTCAGATTTGACGCCATGCGATTTCTTTTTATGGGGTTATTTGAAATCTCTGGTTTATGTCGATCGACCACGGACCATAGCACACCTCAAGAACAACATTCGCGACGCCATTGCCAACATACCGATTGATATGCTGCAAAGAGTGGATACGAATTTCAAAAATCGACTTCATCAGTGTATGCGCAATGGGGGTCGCCATTTATCCGATGTCATTTTCAAGACTGCATGAAAAAAATTGGGATATTGTATTTTTGAATAAAAAAAAAATTAAAACAATAAATGTAGTACTTTTGTTTTGATTGACTCTTCAAATAAGTAAGTTTCTCTGGCGCACCCTGTACTTATTTACATAAAACTAAATCTCAAGATACTTGGTCCTAAGCTAGATGTCTTTACATATACATCAAATTAGTATATAAGAAGTTTAATATACTTAAATACATAAATCCAAGACCAAATTTGTATATAAGAAGCTTAATATATGTATTTACTTCTATAACTGCTCATAATTGACCTATAATAGAACATCACACAAAAAGTTGACCACCATTTTGTGTTTGTTGTTTTTTAAGTTAACTAAAATTGGCGTTGAAAAGTCAAACGTGCGTAAAAAATGCCAAACACTTTAAGTCAATACACACAGAGAAAAAAAAGAATCCGGAAAACTTGAAAAGAAATAACTTTAAAGCCAACAAAGCGCAAAAAAAGGTCTAAAAATCACTCATACGCAGTGTGTGTTGCAAAAGCTACCACAGCAACTTGCCAGTGTTGGGCAAGCAAACAGTGTGAGAAATAAAAAAGTGAAGAGAGAGAGTGCAGAGAGAGGAGAAAGTAACGCATGTTAGTTTACGCTTCAATGCAGGTGGACGGATGCCCGTTTCCAAAACAAAATCCTGAAGATACTTTTTTCATGGATTTTGAGATACTTTCTGTTGACAAGACAATTTACAACTAACAGAGTTACCAACATGCTTCAAAGATATGCTTGACCGTTAGACACTTAGTTATGCTTTCACCACACACACACACACAGATACAGATACACACATACAGATACACACACACACAGATACTCCCACACAAATGAAATATTAATGCTTGATGTTCATAGATGAAAATGTGCGTAGAAAAGAATCAAAAAGGAAGAGCAAAGTTTTACTTGGTTTGTTTTTTGTTTGTTCGTGTGTGTTGTTGTTGTTTTATTTGTTTATTTCTTTGTTGGTTTTCAGACTTTGTTTTTATATTTTGTTTTACCCAAAAAGTCAATTTATGGTTTTGCACCCGCATAATTTCATTTTATTTTTTCCAACTCCAAAAACCATAAAATATATGCATGAAATAATTTCTTCTTCTGTTTTCTTTCTTCTTCTTTACTTGTTTTTGCTTTTATGTTTATTATTTAGTTTCTTATGCGTCGTCTTCTTAAAATGGCAGCATAATTAAAATGGTTTTTTTATGCTTCATTTATGCGCCACCTTTGAGTAGATCGTAAAAATATTTGTCAACTGTCTGTCATCCGGAGGCATGTGTCAGACGTCAGATTGAGTTAACCAAATAAGATAACTCGGATAAAGAAAAGTAAATGTAAATTTTGTTTAATTCCTAACAAAGTTAGTAGCAATAAGATTTAAGTATTTATTTGAATTTTGAAAGTTAATTTGCAAGCAAAAGTGGCTTAAATTTTGAATAAGTTAACACTAAGCTTAAAATGTAAATATTTTTGAGTTGAAAGATAACTTAAATACTGGAAAAGGTAGTAGTACCAAATTAAATCAACATACATTGCACTATGGGGCAAACAACCACTTTAGTTGGCCGAAACCCATATTCTAAAAGTCGTTAACAATTTTTTTTTTAACTGCAATGCATCTTAGAAACATATATCTGTAATGTTACTTACCAAAAATTTTAACAGATCGCGCCGCTGTTTTATTATTTGCTGTCAAAAACACATGTTCATAAACAAAAATAGATGCTTGTCAAATTTTATTTTTAAACGTGCAACTTAAAACTGCTTAAATAGGCCAATTAAGCAACAAAAGGGAAATTTTGAACATGCAGCCTAACGAGAGTGGTTTGTATTATGTGTTTATGAATTTGAATTACTAAAATTAATTGTGTCGTTCTCCTAATTGAGTGTAATTGCTAACCATTCAACAAGCAAAAAATTTTAACAAAAATTTGTTTTCAAATAGAGCTACAAAATGAGTCCAGCTCATTCCACCAATAAAGTTTGTTTTTTTTGTTAGTATATTCCATCATCTTTCAAATGCATGTTATACCAAAGTGCACTTTTGCGCACTTTGGCGCAAATTTAATTTTGTAGGTCAAAAACTAAGATTTGAAAATGCGAAGTTGTTCGCAACGTGGAAGGCAATGGCGATGAAGAGTTCAAAAGAGGATGCCATTTTTAATTGTTTTAAAGCGGGAATAACTGGTACCATTTCATTTTACACGCAGGTTAAAAATGCCATTTTAAAAAATGGTGAATATTAAATCAAAATGACAAAACAGACATATTTGAAAGGACAAAAACAATATTCATGACCTCTTTTGGAAGAAGCTTTCTCCGAAAGTTGATATACCCAAAGTTGAGTGAACCAAAAATCTTTGCGGATATCACCGTCATTGGCGTAGGCCTTTTTACAAATTTAAGGACTATTTTAATATGTCTGTCAAGTCAGTTGCCAATCAATGTGGAAAGATTTCAATAGCTTCTGTTTTAGTACTGCAAAAATTATAATTGATAATTATCCTTGGTTGCCCATGACTGCAACAGTTCATACAATTCTCGTTTATTCATGTGATATCATAGAAAATACTGTTCTTCCGGTAGGGTACTATGGAGAGGAGGATGCCGAGTCATGCAAAAATATATACAAGTCTGATCGATTGCCTCATGAAAGGAAAAGCAGTCGATTAAATAATTTTTCGGATGTGTGTCTGAGAGCAATAGATACATCAGATCCAATTATTTCATCAATAAACCTAGACAGTTATATATTTATTATCAAGCTCTTTAAATAGTTCAGGCAGCATGTCTGTCATTCAGTATGGTGAGCTTGATATGGATTAAATCGATTTCCAATGCAACATGGTAATTTTGTCCTTTTGAGTTCCACAAAGGCTTGCAACGAGATGTTGAGAATTCTTGACATAAATATGTTTAGACTATTAGCCTCATATTAGTTATATACTATTGAAATTTATTCAATCAGACGTGCTCGGAAAACGAATTTGAACATTTTATTCGGTTTCGTCTTGAAAGCGAATATTTGATGCTTTCAATTTGACCACGCATGTTTTATTGTACAGGGTCCGGCACTCAAAGTGTAACCAATTAAAAAGGCCATAAATTCATTTTGGAAAATTACCTTTACTCAATTCAAGGTACAAAATGTGTAAAAATAATACGAAATTTAGAAACAATTTACTTTCGCTCAATACGGCATCCTTTTGCCTTCACTATAGCCTTGAGACGGTCCAAAAATGAATCGCAAGCTGCCCGAATGTGACTTGCAGGTATTTTGGACCACTCGTGGACAATGGCTTTTTTCAGCGCCTCGAGACTGTTGTATCTTTTAGTTCGGACCTTGCTCTCCAAAATGGCCCAAAGAGAATAATCCATCGGATTCGCGTCTAGTGAATTCGAGAGCCATTGTGTGGACGTTATAAAGTTCGGAACGTTGTTTTTCAGCCATTCTTGGTTCACTCGAGCTTTGTGAGACGGTGCCGAGTCCTGTTGAAACGTCCATGGTCTGCCACCGAAATGTTTGTCTGCCCTCGGCTTCAAAGCAACCTCCAGAATACTTTCCCGATAATATTGCGCATTAACCTTGACGCCAGGCTCGATGAAAACGATTGGAGAGCGCCCATCTGCGGTTACAGCGGCCCAAACCATTATCTGTGGCGGGTGCTGCCTCCTGGTGGCCAATCGATGACTCAAATTCTCGTATGAACGGTCCCTCAAGTAAACCCTATCGTTTTGAGAGTTTACGAATTGCTCAATTGTAAAAATTTTCTCGTCAGAAAACACAATGTTCGGCCAAGCGAAGCAACTCCTTCGCTCTCTCAAGTCCGACTTGTTGCTGCTTCGGTGTGAGATCATGTGCATTTTGGATCTTGTAAGGCTTGACCTTGAGATCATTTTTCAGTATGCGACGGATGCTACGGTCAGATATTTTCAGTTCTTTCGCCATTTGATTGGCACTTCGTCGGGGATTTCGCTCAAGTCGCTTCTTCACTTTTTGAACCATCTCACGTGACGTTGCAGTCTTTTGATGACCACCTCCATGACGTTTTGCGATGCTACCAGTATCATTATAACGAGTTATGGTGCGATAAACGAAAACTTTATTTACTTTAAGGTGTTCGAGCTCACGAACAATCGCTGGTTGTGATTTTCCAGCTAAATATAATGCAACTACACTATTACGTTTGAAATCCATTACTGATTTTTTTTTCGCGTTTACTCACGGCAAAATGCTTTCGTGCGCTTGTAAACAATACTCTAAACTGTCATTTAGCCAACTTACAGACAGCTGATGCCCGTGCGTCAGCTGCGCGAGCGGTCTGAATTTGGTTACACTTCGAGTGCCGGACCCTGTACGTGAAATGAAAACGAATCAGCAAAAAAAAAATCGTTTCATTTACTTCAAAAAATATCTTAAGTTAAGCGTCTAAGGCGCATAGGATCTACAAATTGATATTTAATGTTTATTTTAATAAAACTATTTTTAAAGAGTGATTTAAAAAGAAAAATGAAAATATGCAAAAATGTATGAATTTTTAATCGGTTGACTATATCATATAGCTCCCATGGGGCCAATATTCCAAAAAATCGATTTTTGAAGAAAATTTGTTGTTTCGTTTGTGAATATATTAAGACTTTGGTATTCGTAAGTTTTTTTATAGTTCCTAAGCACTCTACTAAATTTAATCAAAATCTGTTGAAATATACGTTTTTTATTCAAAATTCGCTGTTTCGTTTGTTTGTAAAGATATTTGAACCAACATTCGTCACTCGGATCTTTTTCAATGTATCAAAGCACCGAGTCAAATTCGCAAACGAACCAAACACCAAACTTTAAAATTAAACTTAAAAACTAATAAAACAATCTGTTAAAATAATTTAAGTATAAGTATCTAAGTTTTAATAATAAAAGAAAATATTTTTGTAAATGTTCATTTTTTTTTTTTTTTTTTTTTTTTATTGGATAGTAGGAGGGGGGGAAATCTTCAGAAAGACACCCGGGGAGGGTAGTGTCGGATTCGCATTCTGCGCCTACCGACTAAAAACCCCCTCCTATTTGGTTGCCAACCTTTACGGTTCTAAACCTCAGAGTGTGGGGGTACCATCAGTGGGTGTATGAGGGGGTGCTTGACGCGGTATATTATGTATGATCGGTTGAACCGATCTCGTTTATGAGAGGGGGTGCACGAAGCGGTATATTATGTATGATCGGTTGAACCAATCTCAATTTCCCATTTAGTCGCCTTTTACGACAAGCAGAGGAACACTGAGGTGGATATTCTTAATCCGCCACCTCACGGATTATACGTGTAAATGTTCAGTGCATTGCTTTCATGTTAAGGCAACCAGTGCTTTAACTAGTTATGAATTATAGGTTGCCTCGCATAAAATTCCAAGTGCAGCCCAAAGCAACTGCTTTAAGCAGTCGTGAATTCAAAGCAGCTATGTGAAATTAGATACGGTTTCGAATACTTTTTTTTTTAGATATATAGACAAATTTTATATCTTATATATAAAATTCTCGTTTACTATATATAATTTATCGAAAATAAAAAGAAAAATATGCAAATTTTTCTACAGCACGAAGTTCTTTGAATTTAATTGAATTAAATTATTGCTTTGAAAATAAATATTAGCAATACTTTTTTTACTTTTATTTTGTTTTAAATCTGTATAAAACTTCTAAAATTATTCAAAAATATGTCGAATAAATTATTCAAATATATATAAATTCTTTCGACAGTAATCAATTCACAAAATGGCTTTATATTTTCATTAATAAAATAATTTTGCTTAAAATAGCTGAATTGTTTATTTATATAATTGACATTTAAGTCTGAAATGAATTTATTTATTTTTTCCGACTAGGAGCGATATATTGTATTCAAACATGATATCAAGAAAAAAAAAACAAAATGCCGCTATGTAAGATTCGCCATTTTGAGTCTTAAGACTTTTACATTAAAAGCTAAGCCCACGATAGTCTAAACTTTTAAGGCATCGAACCGCTTCGGATATTTTTAATTCCCCAATAACTGAGATTATTTTATTTTTTCCATAATCTAATAATTGAGAATAAAAATTCATAAAAAAAACCAAAAAAATAAAGCTATAGTGAAATTATGGGTGGGAAGAAGCTCTGGGTGCAAACCCCCATAAGATGAGTACATGTTTCTGATGATACAGGCAGATGTATGCTTGATATAAAACTTTAGCTCACTCGAAACTTAACCTTCATAAAAAAGCGATTTTAGGGTAATAATGGATCGAAAAACAAGAAAACGCAAACTTTTTTTTTCTTAAGCATTGTTTTCGATCTTTTTTCGAAAAATATGTTTTTAGGCACTTGCTTCACTTATTCGTTAATTTTATAATTTTGGACCATTTTTTAAAACTACAATTTTTCATATATTATACATATATTATTATAATAAAAACATATGTTGAAATGATGTCAAGTTTAAAGAGAATTCTCTCTAAGATCTTTAAAATCTTTTCATAAAACCCTAAAAACAATTTTTCCAATGACCTTTAAATTTCTAAACTAGTGTAATCGAAGTGTAGAAGTGTACTAGTGTCAAGAAGGAACTATTCTCTTACAAGCAATGCAATTTTTTTGAACGAGTATAGAAAATGGCTTCATATTGTTCCGATCGATTGGACTAAGCGGCGGGGGTTTTCAGTTTTAAAGTGATACCCTTACCAGTCTGCTCAGAGTAGTTGGACCGCCGGGATTGCCATTTTCTCATGGATCCTGTCATAAGTACTGGACGTCTTCAATCGGTACAAATCGGACTCCCTTATATGCATCTTTAAAGCACATAGAGCTTACCGGAGTGCTCCGTCGGATGATTAGTGGAGTCGTGGTAGTTTCGTCAAGGTCAGTTTCGCCAGGTACATATTTATTATATCTTAATTTATTTTCGGGAATTGTCGTGATTGGCTATCAGGCTGTGGCAATTTTTTCTCATTGGGCAGGCAAGCTCACCCCACTGAGTCTGAAGCTCTAAAATTAATACTTTTTTATCAGATAATGGTTGAAAATGGGTTACAGCCAAAAAGGAAGAAACATATTTTGATTTAAATTGGTTTTCAATTTTACATTTTTGTTATATAGGCAGCCACAAGGAAGCCTGAAATTATAAAACTTTATAGTCATTGCTTTATAGCCAGTGCTTATATCAATATCCACTCCTAAAAATTCTACAAGCAAATTCCTTATCCAATTAGGAACTAGAGTCAGTGTCTGCCTATTTCAAAAATTTTCTTCTACCCAAGCACACAAAATCTGTCAAAACTTGTACGAATTCCATTAATAGCTAAACGATGTTTGACATTTCTTGAGCTTCTAGGGTTACCCCAAAAACAAAAATGTCAGCAAATTTTATTTTTTTCTGACTATCTAAAGTTGAAATTAAGTGGCATTTAAGCCAAAAAACAAAACTTTTAAGAACGAATGAGCGAGTATGGCTAGACGCATACTTATATACACATACGCCTTTATATGATAAATATGTATATACATACATGTATATAGAGACGCCATTACTTGTTTCTAGGCAAATTTTGGCAATAGCCTTGATTTTGTTTACCAATTGGACAATGGAAAGAGAAAGCTAAAAGGATGTCGAGTGCCAAAGAGCTGTTTTACAAAATGGCGTTGTCAAAAGATATACTAAAAAGGCAAATACTTAGTTTTGGCAAATTTCAAAGGAATAGGACAGAAACAACAATAATATACCAGCAAAACTTAGGCTGATATGAGGCGAGAAAACCACACTAAAGCTTAGAAGCCTTTAGACCTTTTAGAAACTATGTGAACCTAAGCTCTAGGCTATACAAAATGGCGCACGAGCGTGCTTTGTGTTTTTGTAAGTAAATAGTGGTTTTGTATTTATCAATAAATATTAAGGCTTCTGTCTATAATCAGCTTGGCCATTTTGTTTATTGTTTTTAATACGCTTTACATAAGAATCAAGGAATAAATAAATTTCGGCATTTAGAAAAAAAAGTTCTGATACAATAAAATACACACTTTCTCCTGCAACTAAACATTCGGTTTCAAATCACATAAAAAATTCGAATTGTTGAGATTGGAACTATCAAATCCTTGATTATTTTTTTAATTGATTCTTACACATTTTCTTCGAGGTGTATTTTTTTTCCGAAAAAGGGTTCCTTACAAAGAGGTGTACCATATCCTTAAATTAAAGCAAAAGACTTTCCGCTTTCCTCATGAATAGCAGTAGGTCTTTTGTTGGTATTGACCTAAGATGGAAGGGACTAATCCGTTCCTTTCCCATGTGACAGGCTCTCTCCCATACCAGCGCTGGGCAGTTACTGGTGGTTTCATCGCCTTCTACACAGAGCTCTGCCAAGACCTTTTGTCTTGATCGCATTCAGAGGTTTGACTAGCACTTTTGCTTGACGAAGCTCCGGAAGGGAGAACCAGTACCTCCTATGTTTTCATGCCGCCCATTTGTTTATCATGGTTTTGACTGTGGACCAACCAATACAACAAAACGGCGCAGGAAATGTTGTCAGGGTGGAGGCACACTGTCGTGCTAGATCGTCAGCGATCTCATTACCATCCACTTCCGAGTGTCCAGGTACCTAACATAGCACAACTTTAATCCGGTCGGACAGGGCTTGGAGGTAGTTATGGCATTCTTTAACCATCCTGGAGGAGAACCTCAAGGATAACAATGCCCTAATAGCAGCTTGGCTATCTGAAAAAATGCATATGTTTGCTCCCTTGAAAAGTATACTAAGGGCGCAGATCTCTATGGCATGAATTTCCGCTTGAAAGACACTGGGCCAGATGCCCATTGCGGTAGAGAATCTGGGGTTGGGTCCAACGACGGCATGACCAGTGTCACTCGTTAAGAGTCCTCTTGTAATCTGGATACGTAGTATATTCTGGATGCTTAACTTTTTGATGAAAATTTCCAGTGGTATGAGTCCAAGGCCGTCGGTGGCGTAAGTGGTAGCATACTCGCCTCTAAAACCGAAGGTCGGTGGTTCGATTCCCCGCAGTAGCACTGGTGCATTTGCCTAGCACTGGCATCGCTAGCTCAAAGACGCTATTTGCCATGAAAGTCTCTATTAATTAAAGACACCGCCGTTCGGATTCGGCTATAAACTTTAGGTCCCTGTTCTGTTCGAACAGTTATTAATAGAGATCTCCTATGCCCCTCCTCCAAGGGGTCTAACAGGGAATTATTTTTTTTTATGAGTCCAAGGACTTACTCCATGACAGATATCGGACAGGCACGCATAGCTCCCGCAAGACATATGCATACTAGTCTTTGAAGCTTGCTGCATTTCTTAATGGCCACATTTAGCTGCGTCGTGGGTCGCCACACAAGGGCTGCATATGTGACGATAGGCCGCACCATTATGCGGTATATCCATTGTATAATATAAGGGCTGAAGCCCCATGTGCTGCCAAAGATTTTTCTACAGGCCCACATAGCTCGAGTAGCTTTGGAGAGCACTTGATCTAAGTGGGAGTTACAGTTGAGTCGTTTGTTTTTGATCACACCTAGATATTTGACCTGGTCCGAATAATCTACCTCGATATTATCTGTAACAAGGTTCTGAAGCTCCATGTTGTATCTCTTCGTGAACAATCACAGCTTTTTGGGGTTTGATGCTAAGCCCTTCATTTAGACACCAGCTTAGGGTAATTTCAAGAGCATTATCTATCTCTCTAAAGGTGCTTTCGTATTTACCCGTCACTATGATAGTCAGGTCATCTGCGTACCCAATGACTTTATAATCAAGCCTTGTCAGCTTAGTTAAAAGTTCGTCGATTACGAGAGACCATAGCAGGGGAGATAACACGCGTCCTTGTGGACAGCCCTTTACAGCTCTTATGCTGATGGTTGTACCATCTACAGATAAAGTCATGTCCGTCAGTCAGGGCATGGATTCGATCCATGTTGTCATGTTTGGTTCTATGTTCTTAATTGCCAACGCTCTATAGATAGAACCAAAGTCTGTATTGTCGAAAGCTCCCTCGACGTTCAGGAATGCTCACAAATCTGTGTTCTTGGAGTCAAAATCTCGTGTTCAATCTTTCTGACTAGGAGGTGTAAGGCAAACTCTGTTGACTTCCCTTTGAAGTAGGCAAACTGCATTGGATGCAAAAGATTCGCGGCTTAAAGTTTGTTTCTGATGTGCATATCGAGAAGTCTCTCTACTGTTTTCAGAAAGAAAGATAATATTCGGTTTCAAATCACATAAAAAATTCGTTTTGGTGAAATTCGAAGCATCAAACCTTGGTTTTTTTTTTTTGTTTGATTCTTACCTATTTTTCGGATACGCAAATTTATAATTTTTTTAATAACTCTCTTCAAACCATTCTTTAAGTTCGCCATTGAAGACTGCCAATAAAGACTATGTGAGCCGTCTAAACGAAACTATGTAGACATTTGACTTAAAATGCCCAATTTGACCATTTTTAGATGTCTCAAAATATTGCTCTAACTCGTGAAGCTTTAAAAAAATTTCACATATTATTCTTTTCAATAATAAATAATAAATTTTTAAATAAAGACTACTTTATAGACGGATTATAATTGCACCGAGCCTAAAACCCAATTAACTCCAGAAAAAATAGCAAAAAACAACCCATTTCCTTTACAGTGTATATCGAAGTCGCTAAGAGCCGCCTGTTACATAAACAATTTTTATCGATTCAAGTCCAAGAATCTCTTTTCTAACCCTCTCTCTCCGTCTGCCTCACTCAGCCACTCGACTTTGTTTATGTTTTTGACTTAAGCGCCATCTTGTTGTTGGCCATTTTGTTGATTTAGTATTTTGCGCTCCATCCCGCATTTCTTACTTACATGCTTTCAGCTCTGTTTTGCTACTCTTTCTCTCACTCTGTCTCTCTTCCAGTCTACTTCATACTGCGTAGGTGTTAATTGAATATTCGATAAATTTTTCAACAACATTTTGTTGTCTGCTGTGCTCAAGAGCCGACATGACACGCCATTTTGTAAGTGCGTCGCCATTTTTGTTATGTGCATATATTGCATTATTGGATTTCCTGTATGTTGTTATAAAATTAATAGCCAATTAAAGTCGGCAACAGTCAAACAGACAATCGAAGCAAGGATTAAAATACTCAATTTTACATTAATTTTCATAATTTATTAATTTACATTTAATATTAATATGCTATATAGTTAAATTGATGTATTCCAAAAAAGGTTTTTTTTTTTCAAATTAACATGCCAGAGTTTACCTGCATTTTAAAAATGCAATTAATTTTTAATATAATCAATTTTTACCCACATGTTTTACATGTTACATATATATATTATATACTATATTGCATAATTAAAATTAATTTACATTTTCATAAACACATTAAAAGGTTGCCAATAAATTACTATATGGTAAGACCCTATCAGACTGATATGGCTCAAATGCATATTAATTGTTTAATGAGCTGTGCATAAATTTTTGCCAGACACTGTATAAAAGTGTTGAACAATATGTTTAGTTTTTGTACCAGCGGGCTCTTCATTATTTTAAATAACAAATTAAAAAGTGTGAACGTGGCATAATGAAATATTTTAATAACATATTTAACGAACAAAGGGGAGCTTAAAATTTTTACAATATTTGTTATTGCGTAGTTAATGTATTTTTAAATATATGCAAGTAATTGAAATGGATTTATGTGGACGTCTATAAATTAAAATAAAGTGTTGAATTTATCAACTCATATAACATATAAGAGTAGATTTTTTCAGTTGAAAGCAAACTCTTTAAAAATTAAACTTAATGCATATTGATCAAAGTTTACCTAAAATCTATTTTCAGAATTACCTTTATTTCTACCATAGTTTCAAGCACAATTAGGCCAGCTTTTTGTTGCCACTTTTATTTATGTTCCATTAAATGAAAATAGCAACCAAATCAAAATTAATGGCCCTTCATTAGCTTGTATTGACTCTAACTTAGCATTTAGCATTAAGAGTCTAAACATTTATTAGCTATTGAGCTGGGCACAGCGTATATAGAAGGAGATTGTCTAGTAAAAGTTTTAGCCAAGAAATTAACACTTTGCTGCCGTTGCACAATTAGCCATTAAGTTGGCTCATAAATTTAACGCCTTACTAAACATATTAGATAACTAAGTGCTCAACTTCGAGCCATAAATATCAATAATCACTCAATAAAGCTTCGGTAATGCAGCGAGCCAAGATGTAAGATATACTAAGTGGGTCAGAATATAAAAAGCGGGACATCTTTTTGATAACGACCATTATTAGAAGCTTTAAATGATTGCAAGAGATTTAAAATTTGGAAAATTTGAGAATGTCTTCAAAATCCATAACTTTTGAAGGATGTGTAGAAACCAAAAGAATCGATAACTTTTATTTTAATACTCTTCTTTGTTCATAAAAACAAATTTATTAATAAGTCGATAAATAATCGCTAAAGAATTTTGTATTTAAATATTGATAGAATACGTAAAAGCCCTCAAATTCAATGCTATCTAAATATACAAGCTAATCCGATATCAATAACTCGATATAATATAAAGATTCGCAAAAATATGTAAGAATCTTCACAATCTTTATCTTCGATTTAGCAAGATTCCTGTGCCACATATTTTAGTATTGTACATTCATGCTACTTTTTGTCCATCGTTCCGGTAGCAAGTCCAAAAAGTCATCCAGAGATGGGATAACAATAGATGAAATGAAACAAGATGAGATAAAATGAGATGATGATATAAGATGGGTGAGATGAGACAAGATGAGTAAAAATCTTCAAAAATGTTCTTTTAGTCATAAATAATTGCAAATCCACCCAAAAATTTTACTATTAGAAACATTGCGGATTGTTTTCGATAACTTGACAAGTAATTATAGAATTTAGCACAAATCGCCTATGGTTTCAAAATTCCCAAAAATATTTAATAATCTTCAAAATCTATTTTTCCAAATGACAAGTGTCTTGTTCCGCTTTATTAAGCACATGCAAACAGTGCTGCCCACAGATGATTTAAAATTAGATAAGGTGAGACAAAATGAAATAAGATGAGATAAAATGAGATAAGATAAGATGAGACAAGTGAAGATAAGATGAGATAAGATAAGATGAGATACGATGAAATAAGATGAGATAAGATGAGATGAGATGAGATAAGATGAGATAAGATGAGATAAGATGAGATAAGATGAGATAAGATTAGATAAGATGAGATAAGATGAGATAAGATGAGATAAGATGAGATAAGATGAGATAAGATGAGATAAGATGAGATAAGATGAGATAAGATGAGATAAGATGAGATAAGATGAGATAAGATGAGATAAGATGAGATAAGATGA
Organism: Chymomyza amoena; assembly: GCA_037043745.1. NCBI lineage: Eukaryota > Metazoa > Arthropoda > Insecta > Diptera > Drosophilidae > Chymomyza > Chymomyza amoena. The sequence continues at coordinate 27,159 of JBAMAX010002991.1, forward strand.
GATAAGATGAGATATAGATGAGATAAGATGAGATAAGATGAGATAAGATGAGATAAGATGAGATAAGATGAGATAAGATGAGATAAGATAGATAAATATCCCAAAAATTCGATTAGGCATAAATAACAATTATAATTGTTAATTAAAATTAATAATTATTAACAATTCCACACAAAAATTGTATTGTTGAAAACCTTGCTGGAATATCTTAAAGTCCTTAAAATGGACAATCGCAATATCTTCCAAAGTTAGATTGTTATCGATAGACCTGACAAGTAATTATAGAATTTATTACATAACGTCTTATAGAATCCAAAACTGCCCTCAAACAAGATAGATACTTGGAATCTTCAAAATCTACATCTTCCATTTAAAAAGTTTCCTGTTCCAACTCATTGTTAACACATGTACATAGAGCTACCTATAAACATATACAAAATTTCCATAATTATTATTCATTTACTGATAAATAAATAAAAAATAATCGCAATTCTACAGAAATAGTGTTCGGATCTTAAAACTTTATACTTTCGTTTTAGCAAGTGCATGTGATTCCGCATATTTAAGCCGACATATGTATATTACCTAATAATACATTATAACGTTTAATAAAATATTCAAAAAAAGTCTTTTATCGATAAATAATTGCGATTTCGTATAAAAATTTTATATGTTAAGATATTTCGCTACAATATATAAAAATCCTCAAAATCAACAAAATCGATATACTTCCAAAGTTGGGTCGATTATCCTGATACACCCAGACAACTGGCATTTATTACAAATTTCAATCAGAATAAACGCATTTATGGCTCGAAAATTCTTTGCAATTAGCTATAGAATCTTCAAAATCTAATCCTTCCTTGAAATTTTTTCCAAAATATGTTAAAAATCACCAATATTGATTCCATCGGTTCGAAAACCGCTTAGTTTCTTGTAATTCTTACCCATTTTTATAGTACTACCAACAGACTAAGACTGCAGCCATGAGGGTTTTACACATTAAGGCTTTTAATCACCGTTAGACTCTCCTCCCATTAGCAACTGCAAATTGAACGCGTAATAGTGTGTGAAAAATAATAATAAACTGATACAGATACAATCACACACACACACACACACTGAGCCATAATGGCGGACAGATGGACTTGACATAAAGCGCCATTCGTTGCCATGGTTTGTCTCCTTGGGTGCTGCTGCTGCTGTTGACACGCAGACGCATGACATTAATGTCCAAGAGTCCTCCACGGGCTACCATCCCCAAATCCAGCACCCGCTTTCCAACAGGCTTGGTAACACGCTTGGTTTACACAACGCCCGGGGGCAACTAAATTGTGGCCATAACTGCGGTTTCGCACATCGCTTAGGACCGCAATCCTCTATGGCGGATTGTAAAAAATAATTATGTGTATATGCATATACATATACATACTTATGTACATGTGCATATATGTATGTATATGTACTTGCACATAACTGTGCATAAAGGTTTAAGTGGCCAGTGTTGGACACGGCTTTTGGTTTTCCCTTAGAAATTTTTCATCTCTTCTGTTTTTGATTATTTCTAGCTGTTAAGTAGCTTTGTGGCTTCTATAATTTCTCTTTGTTCTTAGTTGTTGCGGTACTCTTGAATTTTAAATTGACGCTCTTATATAAATGTGCCAGATTTTGGCAGATAAAACTTAATCCGAGTTTATCTTTTTTTAAAATGGTCAAGAAATAAGTGGGCATAGAAGAGTAATGTGGAAAGTGTAGAAAATTAAATGCTTTTTTGCAGAAGTGTTTATTGTGACTCTACATCTTAGGGGCCTAAAATAAGTGCTAATTTTTGGAGTTTGTTTTAATCAAAGCGAAAGTAAATGTTACAAAGTGAGAAGTAAATAAGTCATTGCTTAAAGTCCGGATTGTGGAAGATTCTGCATTCTAATCCCCATTCATTTTTAATCGGATGTGGTGGTAGAAAACTATACATTACAGTAGACCGGTATTTGATATAAAGAGTAGCACATCATCTAACATCATCTTTTATTAAAATTTTTACCTATTACTAGGAACTACTTTTTTCAATTGTTCCGATAGCACAATAAAAAATGCATCATTTTCCAATCGGTGCAATCCTAAATATATTAAATATAAAGCAGTATGGCTAATAACAAATGGATAAACGCACATTCTCCAGAGATGAGATAAATTCAGATTAGATAAGGTATGATGAGATAAGATGGGATAAGATGAGATAAGATGAGTTAAGATGAGTTAAGATGAGTTAAGATGAGTAAAGATGAGTTAAGATGAGATGAGATGAGATGAGATGAGATGAGATGAGATGAGATGAGATGAGATGAGATGAGATGAGATGAGATAAGATGAGATAAGTTGAGATAAGATGAGACATGATGAGATAAGATGATATAAAATAAGATGAGCTTTTTTTTGTTTTTTTTGGCGGTAGGGTGGAGGAACTGCCTAAGGCATTTACTACCAGCGCCCCAAAAGTGAAAGCCCGTATTGCACAGGCTAAAACCTCCACCCTTTGTTTTTGGACCTTATCTACCGCTGGAAAAACTATTTAGTAGAATCATTACATCAGAGAATTGGGTCTGTCTTTATTTGTTATTAATCTACATCGTTAGCCTCCGTCGAAGCCTCGCCTTTCTTCGGTACTCCCAGTTCTTGATTCTCGTCGATTTTCTATTGTTGCACTGTTGTCAAGATCTCGCTATATCATTTTCAGAACTTTTTCGGCAAACCGGTTCATGGTGTTTCAGTTTTCTAAATTGTGAAGCATTTTATGGATCACATTCTCTGCATTTAGCTGTCCGACTACAGCTTTAACAGACGCTTGTACTCTGCTCCACCTCTCGCAATAAAAGAATGTATGATCAACATCATCTGCTTCAGCATCATCATAGATGCAGTTGGACTTCTCTGCTTGGCCAATACAAAAAGGAACTTTCGGAAATATCCGTGACCCACGAGCAGCTGCTTGAGATAATAGTTGACCTCTCCTTGGTCTCTCTCAACCCACCGCGTTATATCGGGGTGCAGTTTCGCTGTCCATTTGCCAGTGTAAGCCGAATTCCAGGCTGGCTGCCACTCTCGAAGAGTTTGTTACGTTAGCTCGGTCGTGCTCACTCTTGCCGCTCTCGCACTAAGATAATGTAACATAAGTTGAGATAAGATGTGATAGGATGAGATAGGATGAGATATGATGAGATAAGATGAGATATAATGAGATAAGATGGAATAAGCTAAGATGAGTTATGATAAGATGAGATTAGATGAAATAAGATTAAATAAGATGAAATAAGATGAAATAAGATGAAATAAGATGAAATAAGATGAAATAAGATAAAATAAGATGAAATAAGATGAAATAAGATGAAATAAGATGAAATAAGATGAAATAAGATGAAATAAGATGAAATAAGATGAAATAAGATGAAATAAGATTAAAAAAGATGAAATAAAATTAAATAAGATTAAATAAGATTAAATAAGATTAAATCAGATTAAATAACATAAGATAAGACAAAATGAAATGAGATAAGATGAGATAATATGAGATAAAACGAATAAATATGAGATAAGATTATATGAAAGGAAATGAGTTGGTATAAGATAAGATGAGATAAAATGAGAGAAGATGAGATAGGAAAAAAAGTAGAACCAAATCCCAAATAGTATTTAGAAACCCAAGTAAAAATTTTTAATTTGGTCCTGCATATTGTATATAAATGGTATAAGGCTTCTCGGGTTTCTATCTATTTAATTCTACAGTTAACTTTTGTATGTTCTTCAGAGCGGTACGATTTACGATTTTAAGTTTCCAGCTTTTTAAATTTCTGTTTTGATTTGGTTTGTTGTATAAAGAAAGTCCTTCCCATGATAAATGATCTAGTCTAAATACTTAATGGGATTTAAGCAACTGATTATTATGACATTATCATCTATCAAAAGACCAACCTACTTACAGTATTTTCGTTTATATTAAAGTAAATTAAAGTGTAGGCGATATCAATTTATTCATGAACCCAAGTACACAACATACACAAATATGTATATGTATTTATCCCCAAATATATTATATACTTTGTTAGGATAAGTTAAACTAATCAATCAAATGCGCAAAGAGAAAGCTGCTAATATGACAACATCTCGGCCTGGGGAAAAGTAATTTGCCTGCTTAGAGAGCAAATAAACAAGTGAAAACAAAAACAATAAGGATATATGGCAATAACAACAAACGAAATCCTAAACAATAACAAAATAAAACAAGAAGCCATTGTAGTAGAGATGTCACGAATTCGATATACACTATAAACTCAATTATTATTATGTCTCAGATGATAGTTTCAAATTTTGACAGATTTTTTCCATCTAGAAATCCTTTAAAGAGACTTGGATACAATTTCGGTTTTGTGGCTTTTGGGCTAGTTTCTGAGATGTCTTCTAGATGTTTTAAGATACATTTCTTATCACTAACTTAATGTACTTCTTATCCTTGCCATCAAAAAGCCAGCTACCAATATAAGTAAACAAAAAATCATGCCAAAAGTCAACGTCTCTGCGTTAACACTTCCCTAGCCCCGAAAAGTGTCCAAAATGGCGCTGCTCAAGATCAAGGTGAACCAAAAGTGTTTTTGCCTATTTCAAAATTGAAAATTTGTTTTGACGCGCGGCGCTGCCAAGGAAAATGTTGGGTGAAAATTGAAACTGACAGCGGGCGAAAATATTGTTGCATACCTTAGGGCGCCATTTTCAAAACAGCTTCTCTATAGGCCTAATGCTGTTGTTGTTTTATGGTTGTTGTGTTATTGTTGTTTTGTTATTGTTGTTGTGGTGTTGTTATTGTTGTTTTGTTATTGTTGTTTATTTAGCTATGATTGATTTTCAGTTTGTTAAATTATTGCTAGGCCTGGTCCTTTGATATTTCACAAAGTATTCAATGCCTGTAAGTAGCCGCAAGTCTGATTAAATTGTTTAATCAAATGTAAATGCGTTGAAATACAGCTGTCTGTTTGTTAAATATGAGTTATGATGTACGCGAGGGTTGTTTGATGGGTATGCGAGTTTTTGGTTAAGTTAGAGTGGAGGTCGGAATTGTGGTTGTAAAGAAGATTTTTAGTTTCAATTTATTTTGACTTTAAAATTTATACAAATTCAGCAATTTGAAAGTTAGCTGGAGTGTCAAAATTCTTATTTGAGAATAATAAAGAGAAGCAATGCCAACCTTTTATCTATATATATCCTATGCAGTAGAGCTGGAGAAAAATCGATGTTGGCCAATATCGATGTTTTCGATATTTTTGTAACTTCGATACATTGAAGTTCAACTGGCGGCCGTTTTTTACGGATTTTGAGCCGCCGAATCCCAATTCCGAGAAAACTCCTTCACACATGGGTTATGGATAGCCACCTAAAAATCTCATACAACGAAATAATTTGGAATTATCTAAGAACCATTGGATCGGGATTTTTTGGACTTCGGATTCAGCTGCCCAAAGTCCATAAGGGGTGCCTCTGTCACATATAAAGCTTACACCACTATTTTTGGTGAGCCCGTGAGCTATAACAAAAAATTTTCTGTTCCAGCCAAAATCGCAGTCTCATAATCTTTAAACTAATTTGAGATCCATTCTTTATAGTTATTTAGTAAAATCATATCAACGTTTTTTGATTTAAGCGAACTCCGCTTGTAGCTCAGGAATACAGAGATTTTTTCGATAATCGAAAATCGAAATAAAAATATCGATGGTCGGAAAAAATAAAAATTATCGAGGCATCGATGTAACCACTATGTAGTGCTTATTAGCTTACTAGTGGGTTAAATTATCTCTTTTTGTTTTCAAGGTATTCGACTTTAATTTTGGTATATTTAGACCTCATATACTCGCAATTTTTTTAGAGTCCTCAACAAAGAAGTTCTAAGTTCCGAGGGCACTTTATTAAATCGGCAACTTTTTATATTAGTGGGAGTCGAGCTTTACTTTGAGCATGCTGCATAATGTGAACCTTATCAGCAAAACGATGTCAACTTAATGCGCTTATTCCTTGAGGAAAGTCTTGAAGAAAAATAAAAATTTGTTGACGTCAAGCGTTTTTTTAACGTTTTTAATCGTTAGCATTAGAGAACTGTACTGAAAAAAAAAAATAAAGTATCCGTTCTTAAATCGCCACATTTCGAACTTAATATCGGGACAAGTACGGATTAGAATAGAATAGAGTACTGGATACTCAGATTAAGTATAATTTTTTTAAGTACGAAATATATTTATTAAGAATGAATAAACTCGGAAATTGCACGAAATTCGTACTTAATTCAAGATAACTTTCAAACTTATTTCGAGTATTCAAGATTTTGGAGGAAGTATCCGAGTTCTTAGTTCATGTCTGTTTTCAACATGAATCAAGTTGTTTAAGTAACTTAAAATGAGTGTAAAATATCTTAAAGCAAGAACGATACCATCTTGGATTAGGTTAAGTTATGGTCTAAAATTCAGTTTCAAAATTCTTGCTAAGAGAACGTTGAAACTTAAATCATGACTTGACCACATTTTAGCTAATAGAATTTAAGTAAGGAGGCCCCTGAGTTTTTCATAAGCTTTTTCTTGGTTTAGTTTATAGAATCCTTTACCGAAAAAAGTTTACAAAAAAGTTTACCGGAAATACACGAAATTCCATCTTATCGTAGTGAGTTGCTGTTAATAGAGATGAGCTCGATCGCCATTTTTCAAAAAGCGATAGTTTAGACCAATTTAAAACAAATATGGACTTAATCGATTCCATCTTATCGTAGTGGGTTGATGTTAATGGAGTTGAACTTGATCTCCAATTTTTAAAAATCGATAGTTTGGACCGATTTTCAAAAACAAAGTCGATTAATCGCGCTAAAACGGTAGGCGCTTGGAAGATAAAACGTTTGATAATCATGGAAAAAGAAATCTATACACAAAAAAGAATATGTATTTATGAAAAATGAGCTTGGATTTATTTCTATAATTCACAATAACGAAAATAAAAAGTTAATAATTTGTTTGATTCAAAATTTTGATACGCTGTTTGGCAGCACTCAAAATTTAAAATACATTATTAACAAAAAAGTTTCCGGAATTCATTTTTCTTCGATATTCCTGATGTGGTACATCCTGAATATGTTTCAGAGGGGACAAACGGTCAATAAGGAGTATTATGTGACTGTTTTGAGGCGTTTGTGTGTTCAGGTCCGTCGTATTCGACCGATTCAGTTGCTTCACAAATTCCGGAACAATGTATGTGTCAAAAATGGATTGCTCGAACCCAAAAGCCACCAAATACATTTGACTAGAGGAAATATAACGTTTTTAAGCCTTGAATATGAAACTTCTAAGTTGATTTTTGAATATTTCGAAAAAACCTATTTTGAAAAAGTGGCTCGAAATTTATTTTAGACCCATAGTTTCTGGGGCAAAAATGCCTAAAATGATCAAAAGAATCAAAATCGCTAAAAGTCTATTTAAATTGTTCCGGCCTAATGTACATATATCGCAAAGTTGAATGGCTCAAAAGGATCGATTCTCAATAAGCAAAAGTCGATTTTATTGTCAGAAAAATAATCGAAAAAATCGGCTTAAAATCGAATCGATGCCCAGCTCAAAATCGCTGAAATCCCATACAAATTGATCCACCCTAATCTATATACATATATCGCAAATGTTGAATGACTTAAAAGGATAAATTCTCAATAAACAAAAACCTATTTTGTTTTTAGAAAAAATAATCGATTAAATCGGTTTAAAATCGTATCGATGACCAACTCTAGATGTAAGATCGATGCCGGTGGTACCAAATACTACCGGAGAGTCCAAAGCAGATCAAATGCACCCACCCTACAACGCAGTCAAAAAAGCCACTAACTCTTCAAACTACCCTCGAATTACCATTGTTGTTGCTGTTGTTGGAGTTATTGTTTTTTGGCATTACAATTAAATTTTCTAATTGAGTTGCGTTTGGTATTAAATGTGGCATAACTTCGGGCAGCTTAACAGCCACAGCAACTGTCGACAACAACAACAGCAACAACAACAATTGCAACAACAAATCACAAAAACAAAATCAACAACAAAACCAACAACAAAAGGAATAATCGCAGAACAAAAGGCGCAAGTGAAATTGACTTTGTTGATTTATGCGTCGTTTACTATGCCACGCTCTGTGTATTGTTTGTGCCTCAAAGTGTGGCATACTTTTAGGCAGCAATGTGGTCGAGCACTCGCTGTGGCTGCCACAAGCCGCCATATACTTAGCCTTCACATTTCGTTGCGTTTGCTAATAAATTATTTTGGCGTAAAAATAAAAAAAAAAACTCAAGTTTTGCTTCATAAAAAAGCAAGTTGCCATGAGCGGTGGGCAGTGGTGGAGTTGGGAGGGAGTGCAAAGGAAAGAAATTCGTATTTTAGGTACTTAAACAAATTTGTAGATTTTGATAGCTCACAAAAATTAGAATATTTTTTAAAAAGGCCAATTATTTCTGATTGATATTATGAGATTTTTCTTACTCTCAGAGAAAATAAAAAGTTTAAAATTATTTTAAAAATTTCTTGTTTAGGAACTATTTAAGAAAAGCTTGCTTTCGACACATATGACACATTTATGTAAAAAAAATTTATTTTGGCAAACTTCTTTCGATTTTTTTGTATCGAAAATTCTAAAAAAAAATTGTTTCAATGCTCAATAAATATTTTGTAGTTTAAAATGAATAAAGATGCAATACAAAAAAAATTACAAAATCTCTGAATCTTCAAAAAAATATTTCATTCAATTCTTAATAAATATTTTTCAGTTTAAAATGAAAAAAGATGAAATCACCAAAAAATATTCCGAAATCTCTATTTTCTACTCGAATTCCTGCAAGAAATTGAGAAAAATTTAGCTTGGGAAACCTTTCTACGGCTTATTTTGGAAGTGATTTTGCTATCCCCCACCACAAAAATCTAAACTACGCCCTTTGACAACTGGCAATGCTTTATGTTATTTATATATTTTATGCTTATATAGAAAATGTGTAGAAATTGTTTTTTTGTTATGATTTATATACAAAGCTCTCAAACTGGCCACGCCCTAGTCATAATTTAGGCCACAGTCTACACACATAAAAAATGTTCTAAATCTAAATCCAAGCAAATAAACTAAACCCTGAAATGCATTTGGATAATTAGTGGCATTCTAAGCCAGAGGGCGTGTCACTTAAATAATTGCCTTCAAAAGCCATTTTATTGAAGCTGGCATCTTGTTGCATAAAATTCAGTTTTGAAGGGCATTTGGGGGCGGGTTAGTTTCTAAACTGCTCTGAAGAAGGGGTTTGTGTCATTAGAACTGCCTTAGACGTTAAAACGCAACAAATTCTAAACATGAAAGTCATAAACATAAAACAGATAAATAAAACAGGTAAATAAACATGGCAAGGATATCTAGTGCTATTTATGCTGCGTTTACACTAAAAAATTTAGAGCGAGTAAAAAAAAATAACGTACCCCTGGAGATTAAATGCGAAAAAATTACTAGCTTTGAAACTTTTGATGTTGTTTATCTCATTACGATAGCCAGAATGAAGTGCGCGGAACGACTAGCATATAATTACAAATTTTCCAGGAAATTCTTCCCATACAAACAATCTATTATTAGGGGGGAAATTATCTAAAATCTTTCCTTTGTGCTTATTTCTACCTTATAAAAAAACACGCCATCCAAAATTTCCACACATAACTCGTATTTATTTTGGAGGAGCAATGGTGCATCTTTTAAAATAGATAAATTGACTCCGTAAGTCCATCAGAATCCGAAAACAGTTTTGTGGAAACCACCTGGCTGACCCATCTATATAATATGATTTTTCTAATCCGTACAATAATTTTCTACATTTTTTTCCTGCATTTCTTGAAAACTTTAGGGAATCGATATGTGAAAAGTGTGTTAAAAAATGAAAAAAAAATTAATTTGGACCACCCTAAAAACTATCAAAATATATTTTTTTTGCCCAAATTTTGAATGTTGCACTTAATTTTAAACTTTATTTGAAGATAAAATATTGTACTCATAATTTAGTCATAATTTGAAATATAAAAAATTATTTGTGGACCACCCTAAAAGCCGACAAAATATATTATTTTTCCCACATTATAAATTGGTTGCAACCTTTATTTTAAGATGATATATTGTACTCCGATTTGTAACCACTTATCAATACATTTGTTTTTAAGAAATAGATCCCTTTGCAAATAAAAACAAATATTATGAACCACCCTTAAAAACGACAGTAAATAAATTTTCCTAAATTTTTGTTTTCTTTCATTTCTAATATTAATTTGATGACGAAATGTTTTACTAAGAAATTAACTCACGGATTAGTCAGATACTATTTTCCAGGAAAGTCAATATTACGTAAAAATTAAGTTTAAATAAAAAAAATAAATATATTTTCACCATTCTAAAAACCATTTTTTTTTATAAATCTAGATTTGTTCACTGAATTTCAGATTTAATTCATACTAGTAGTTTGTGATAATTATTTCATTAAAAATATTTTTTTTTTAATGCAAGTAAATTAATACGAAATAAGAAAGATGAGATTGGTAATTGGTGCTGTAAAAATAAAATATTTCTAGAAAGAATTAAATTAATAGAAGCCAAATAGAAAAAAAAAACCAATTATAGAATATAATAGTTCTTAACCCTTTTAGAATCAAATTAAAATATGACGACTAAAAAATTGTATGACCTCAGGATTATTTTACTACAGCCCCAAATAGTGTAAAAAATAAATTTTTCAAGGTCCTAGGTATCCTAGTTTGGCGCCTCCGAAATGTTTCGTGGAGGAAGAATCCTGACACAAACCTAAACAACTTTTGTTCATGGTGATTTTTATTATTTATTATTATTCATATTTTTTAAAGAAAATTTATCACTTTTTGTTTAAATAAAACTAATAACGAAAATATTATTAAGTTTTTATTAATATAAACCAAAAAATAGTTTTTGCATAAATTTTTTGGGATCTCGATGAATTAACTAAAAAAGAAGTATAACTAAATATTAAAAACTAAAAATAAAAATCAGTGAAAAATAAAAAATAAATCGATATAGCTGAATTTGTTGGCATATGAACCCAAAGGCAACAGAGGGACTCAAAGGGTTAATGAGAAAAATATTAAAAATAAATATTTTAAATATTTAAATAAAATATTTAAAATAAATATTTTATTTTTTTTTTTTTGCTACCCTAATACGCGATAATTTTTTTTATGTTTTTTCATAAATTTGCAAATAATTCTTCAGTTAATTTAATTCTTTTATAAAATCTTATGTCTAATCATTTGTTATAAAATGGAAAGTTCCTGAAAAGAATGAACATTTTTGAGACTATTTATAGTTAAAAAAAAAGGTTTATATTTCAACCACCTTCAAAATTTAAGTTATAGCTTTGATATTTCTTAGACGATTTTTTTATATTTTCAAGTAAATTTTGTAACATTGAACTGACAAATGCTTTAGTTTCTGTTTTAAATAGTTTTCATTTTCGAATTTCTTAAGTTCAGTTAGGTAGTTAGTTAGTTAGAACGATTTTGGACCATAATATTTTGAAACAGAAAGACATTTTTTTTGGACCACCCTAAAACTAGTCAAAATTTGGTTCTTACTTTAGTATTTGTTGACCGAATTTAATAAATAATTATTATTTATAAAGATCTTTTTTATTGTTGTATTTCCCACTAAGGATATTTTAATCTACAATTTCCAAAGTATCCAAATTAAATTCTTTTATTTTAATTAATTATAATATCCCTAATAATAGAAAAAAATTCGAATTATTAAAATTTTAATAACACCAGATATTAATATAGTTTCTACTTGAACTAGTGTCGTAGTCCTTGAAAACAAAAACTGATAAAGATTCGACTTTAAAATTCAAATTAATCATCAAAAATACGAAACTTTTTAAATATCGCACAGATTGTCCTGGAACTCTCATAAAACTAAATAAAATTCTCTATAAAAATATTCTCTGTCTCGAATTCAAACTTTCCAAGCTCATAAAAATCAGTTTTTTCAGCTGCGACCTTGAAAACGCAGCAGCTTCAACATTTAGTGGCGCGTTCTTTGTGGCGCCAGTGTGAACGCAGCATTAGCAAGTTACTCAGCGTGCATTTGAACCAAATTATGCCGCTTGTGCCGCAGTTTTTCGTAACCTAAACACCCCGGTTCATTTGCCTTAGCCTGACTTTATTTTCAGCTACGAAAACTTTGGCTGAAATGCAACTCTGAAAGCTCCTCGTGGTCGCTTTGTTTATCCCAACCGGCATGTATAATTAGAGAAACATGTCTGCTAAAATGAATAAATTTAAGACCTGAATGCGAACTCTTCAATGTAACCTCATGCTACATGTTGCACGAGCACACACACTCATACCATTTATATATAAGTATATAGCAGCAACTATATACTTACATGTATACACTAGAAGCTAAAAAAATAAAATGCAAAACAAAATCCAAGAAATTAAAAAGAAGAAACTGTGGCCGTAAAGCTTTGAAGTGGCTGCTTTGCTTTATAAGAAATAATAACGAAATAACGTAAGCTTTCAGGAATTAAATTTAAAAGAAAAACTTTAAATTATTTTTTAAACCAAAGTTTTTTACGCACATTTGTGGTTTGGCGTATAAGCAATCCCATAACACATTGAAAATAACTAACAAGATTTTCCAGGAATTGTGCAGCAAAATAGCAAAATGAGTTGGGCTCCCAGGAGTACAAATTGTTGGATGGGTGGAAATTTCTAATCACACATATGTTTTTGTAGTTGGGTCCTTTGTAAAATAGTCCCTTTTGTGTTAGCTTTCAGTAAGTGGGTTAGTTGAACCGGTGCGTTGAAAAAGTATTTATGTGTTCAATGTATTGTACATTAGATGAGTCTTAAATTGCATTATATTTAAATTGGGATGGTAAACTTAGATCGTTCTTAAGTTAATTAATTTTGTAATGGTATAAATATTTGAAAGTATTGAAGTGTTTTTGAACTGGGTAATAGCCAAAACTTTGACAATTTTATTGGCCGCTAACTGTTTTTTAAGAAAATTCACGTATACGTCGCATCGACGTATGGTTATCTTTTGCGTAAGTTTCGCGATTTTTCGTGGAAATTATAACTTTTTAGCTTTTTGCTTGAGCCAGAGAGTATAACGGGTGTATGAACCAGTTGTTATTTCTCATTTGTTCCCAGGATTTGCTTTAGCTTTAGGCTTGAGTCTTTCAAATTGGACAGTAAAGAAGGCGAAGAATGCGGATTTTTGATTGTACAATAATTGGACATTTTTATATAGATGAAATTCAAAATGGCGACTTTTGTCTGCCTGTGCACGCAGAACATCCTCGCCGAATTTTAGTTCTCGAGCCGCTTGTAGTGAAATTAAATCAAAAATGTTTTTTATTTATTGAAATTAATGAAATGCCTTATGGCTTATGCTAAATCAGAATGAGTTTTGACCGAAAAATTAACTAAAATGTTGACGTCCAACAAGAAAATTTGTTTTCCATATTTTTTTTTGGGATTTGACCTTGCCTAAGACAAACAGTTTAACAATTTTTTATGTATTTTATTAGTATAATCCATACAAATTATATCCTATTCAACAATGCTCTAAATGAAAGAAAACGGAATAATATTATATAGATAGATATAGACTGTGCTTGAAATTCTGATGAAAGACATGGTTCCGAGAAAAAACGCGCTTAAAGTTTATAAAAAGTCCCTCAGCGAAGTCCTCTTTGCACTCTAGATACTTTGTATAATTGATAGGAAATGGGGTTTTCCTGTTTCGGGACACAAATTGTTGTCGAAAAAAGGAGTTTCATTTGATGTAGTTTCAGTAAAATTCATAATAAACGCCATAAACAGAAATCGGCTTTTCTACAGTTGTGGCTTAAATGTAAACTTAATTTCGGCCAGCTCGAAATTCGGAGTTTGAGAGATGTTTCAAACCAGTTCGATATTTCGGCCGTCCCATTATAATTTTAGATGCTACCTTGATCAAAAAGTTCACTAATTATAAAAAATGTTTTGAGGACTCTTTGAAAGTGATAATATCGATTTTGATGAATAACACTAGTCGACATTTTTCACATATTTTTTTTCTCCAAAGATGAGACTAATATTTTATGTTAGAGCGATGTTTCAGCATTCAAAATCCTTTTTTTTATTATCATCTTATAGCTCGTTAATAAAAGAATCGGATTTCAAATGCTGAAACATCGCCTTAACATAAAATATAAGTCTCATATCTGGAAATTTTTCATCGTCGACTAGTGTAATCCTATATTTTGGATTTTTTTGAAGAAATTCCATTAACTTTTTGATCAAGGTGGTATTTTGAAAGAAAAGGATTTGGAAAAATTGGGTAACTGGAAATACGTTTTAGACTCAATGTTTCTTGGGCAGTGTTTCATAGAATGATGCATTTAATCAAATTCGCGAGGAACTCTAGAACGTTTCTTCGGCTACATTCAAATCGACCCACAATATTATACATTATATGGGTCGGGCATCTGCATGTTCGGTTGTTAAACACTCATTATTTGGAACATTTCCGTCCAAAGTCTATGATCTTCAACATAATGTGGAATGGATTATTTTGGGGTGATGGGAGGAATGGGGGTAGAAAGTCATGACTGGAATGAACTCATAAACGTCCCAAAAAAAATTATGTTTAACTTTGCCAAAGGGGCAGGCAACTAAGTCCTACGAAAGAGTTATCTATATATATATATATATGGGGCGGGCCATCTGTTGGGTTTGTTGTTAAATACTCCTAATTCGGACATATCTGAGCTGGAGTGGGTGATCTTCTACATATGTCAAGTTAAAAACAGCTCAACTTAAGCCATGGAGTCATGAAATCAACGCGTCTTTTGAAAGCCAAAGTGAAATAATCTAAAAAAACAGTAACAACTCACGAGTTCCAGAACAATATTCGGGCCGAAGCTGCAGCCCTTGGAAAAGTCTTCGAGAATTACGATGTGCGTAAATGGGCTTGTAGAGCCAGCTGCTGCGGCAATTTTGACGATATTATTTTATACATACATTTTTCCGGATACATAATAATAACTCCTTAAAATTAAAGAAATTGACCATAAATGTTTTTATGAAAAATTAGAATGTACGTCGCAAAGACGTATGGTTATCTACTGTGTAATTTGTGGGATTTTTCGGGGAAATTATAACTTTTTAGTTTTAAGTTTTGATCGGATGTGAATAAACTTGATTCTAATGATTGTTCTTTTTAAAACTATTCAATATATTATTTTTACAGATAATATTGTAATCAGATAATATATTTGTTCACTTTTAAGCTTTCAACACTTTTCCTACGATTCGAGGAATTCTGTTGACAAATTTTTCAAGAACTGTTGGTTCCCGCTACTCCCACATCTTTTTTATTGCAATCCACAGAGTTTATTTCAAAGGCAGACACTGTTTCCTGACTAGACGATCAAGTTGATCCCAAAAAAGTTTGATTGGACTTAGATCGGGTGATTGTGCCGGTAACTTCATCATTTGAACTTTCTATCTTTTTGTTTATTTTGCAGAGTTTGGATGAGTGTTTTGCATCGTTATCTTGATGAATTTATGTTGCTAATAATCAAATATACTTATTCGATCAATTTTAAAAGTCTTCAAGCTCTTTTCATGTTCGCTAATCCACAATTTCTTATGTGTCCGGAAACTTTTGGCCAGCAGTGTAAATAAGTAGTTTCAAACTTTCATTTGGTGTATTTTTATACCCAATTTTGTTGGAAAATATTCGAATAAAATGCAATATACAAAAAAATCAACAGATGGCCCACCCTCTACTAGTACTACTACTATGAATTCTGGACTCCTAAGTGGAGCGAAGAGCCTCATAT
The DNA here is from genome assembly GCA_037043745.1 of Chymomyza amoena. Classification (NCBI taxonomy): domain Eukaryota; kingdom Metazoa; phylum Arthropoda; class Insecta; order Diptera; family Drosophilidae; genus Chymomyza; species Chymomyza amoena. Next base: position 43,096 of record JBAMAX010002991.1, read on the forward strand.
TAGTTACATTCATCGTGTTGTCATTATAACGTGAAATTAGTACCTTCAAATCTCTCTGTAGCAGGGGGATACGGGGACTGAACATGTTTCCATTATTGATTTCTTCCATGTTATTTTGACATCTTTTATGAGAATCAATGCGTGATGAGTTCAAAGATTCTTTAGTTAGAAGCCGCCCCTGATATGGGGAAACAGACGCTTACCTGATGGCAATTTGGCTGCCAAAAAGTCATGAGGATTTGTTGTGGACTGCTCTTAGCTTCAGGACTCTTCCTCGACCTTACCGGCATGGGTGGCCCTACCGATAGCTATGCTACCTCCGGCATCGCTCTTGGATATCATCGCCCCTAATGAGCCCCCTCATCACGTCAAGGTGGCAATCCTCGAGGGGGGCCCACCCTATAATATCTGCTAATTGTTCGAATTCTTCGAAGTGCATAGTCCAGAAAACCAAATACTGGATCCGCGCTTGTTTTAAACACTTTTTTTTTCAACACTTAATTTAATTTTGATATTATAAATAAATGTTTAAACTACAAACAATACCTAACAGTAACCTTCTAAGTAAATCTTTGCTTTTCAAAGGGGAGCTTTTGAGCCCACTTTTCATGTCAATATCCTGCTTAAAAATAATAGAATCCTTTTTAATTAGCATAGAAACAGCAGCCTTGATGCTCTCATTGAGTCTAATTAATTTTTGGCAGCTCATTTGTATAGCAATTTAACCTTACCAAATAGCTTTCTAGATCCTTTTGAGCCATTACCCCCTTACCAAAAAATGCAATTTGGTTATGCAGTAGTACCCAAGTTAACCTTAATTGATTGGCCAAGCAACCAAGCAAGTTGTTTTAATTTAAAAAACCCGCCCATATAAAGTTTCCTTAATCCCAACTTCTGCCCATAATTTGCAACTCGAAAAAAAATAATGGAGAACGGAAAATTACACGGCTAGAACAAATTGTTTTGCGCATTTGTTGCCTATGACCTTGCCAAAACAACACCTACACACTCATACACACGCGTCCAAAAAAACTTGGCCTTATCAATCAAGTCAAGATGCCGACGCGCCAATTTAAACGCGCTCAATCAAGCGCCAAGCTCCGTATCAAACAAAATGGCTGCCCACCATTAAACCTCCACTAAACCAATTCACCAATTCGACCCTTTTTCTACGGAAAGTTTTAGCCAAACGAAATTTCTTTTTGCACCTTTGTTTTTGGGTTCACTTTTGACTTTGGGTCGGCGAAAAACGTTTTCGGCTACTTTGTTATCTGCCAAGTTTTTTTGGGACATGCCCCGCGCCTCGTCCTTTTTGTGGCGCTAATTTGTTGCTACACGTGGCAGGTGCCGTGTCCCAAATGAGGCGCGTCATTAGTTGCCAGTCATGCTCGGCCAGACTTTGATTTCCTTTTGGCCGTGAGTTTTGTGGCTACACTTTGTGGGATTTATTATTAATTGGAGCAAAGTTTACTTTTCATTTGCAAGCCTATTTGAAATATTTGTAGAGCCCGTCAATTTCAAGTGTTCCAAAGTTTTTAATGTGTGCACTCTGCATATAATATTTTAGGGCATATTAGTTTTTAAAAGCAACGTGAAATAATTTATTGACTTGCAAAAGTTTGACTTTCGGCTTGTCTTAAAGTTCGCCGAATTTGATGTTTTATTTAAAGCAGCGCAAGGAAGTTCTTAAATATTTAAAGGGAGTTATTAAAAAAAAATGTTTGACAAGTTTGTAGACTGTGTAGGGTGTATACATATAGTGGTGCATGAATACACTCAAAATGTGAGTTGGTGTGTTCTGAATGTATTTGCGTAAAGACTTGGGACGGTTTTTACTTCAGGAACTGGAAGCTTGCTAAACTTAATGCGACATATGGAAACTAAAGGTATCTACCCCCTGTTTGCTTGATTCCTATAAAAAACTATTAGTGATTACGCCCCGAAAAAGAAAATAATGAGTGGAAAAGATATTTCTTATGTTAAAATACCTTTCCTAAAAATAAACTGAAAATTCACAATAATAAATCTTAAAAATTGGATTGTGGTAAAAAAATGGCTTTTAATTTAAAAATTAATATACACCTTTTTTAAAAAACTATCAGATTCGCATTGGTAAATTATTTTAACTGCGCAGTAAGTGTTTTTCAAAAATAGTTTTAATTTTTTTCTTAAATAATTTTTTAAATTAAAACTATGGAATTGCATAAAAAAATTAAACTTTAAATGTGAATTGATGTATTCTGAATGAACTTGCGCAACGACTTTGGTCGGTATTAACACCAATAACTGAAAAACTTCGTAAAATTCTTTCGAATATTCATTAATTAATGGAAACTAGAGGGATATGCCCCCTGCTTGCTTGGCTCTTACAAAAAAAAAAAAAAACTATTAGCGCTTAAGCAACGAAAGAGTAAATGATACGTGGAAAAGATATCTTTTATATTTTTAATAAAATTTATTAAAAATGATTCGGAAATTCAGCTGTAAAAATTGTAAAATCTTAAAGAGAATATTGTTTGAATAACCCACAGAGTTAAAAAAAAAATCCGTATTAATTTAAATATCAGTAATATTATTTGTTAAATTAAACCATGCATAGTAAGAGCTTTGCCAAAATATTTTTGATTTTTTGTCAAATTATTTTTTAATAATTGAAACTATGGAAATTGCATTTAAAATGTACACATTAAAAATGTGAATTAATTTATTTTGATGTAAAATCCGATTTTGCTCGGTTTTTACATCAATAACTCGAAACTTCGTGAAATTATTCCGATACATATAAATAAACGGAAACTAGAGATTTCTGTCCCTGCTTGCTTGGGTCTTAAGAAAAAAAATACTATTGGAGATCTCGCCACGAAAAAGTAAATGATGGGCGGAAAAGAAAAAATTGTATATAAAATATTAATATTAAACAAAATTTATTAAAATTCAACCGAAATTATGCGATCCAAATTACAAAATTTTTAAGAATAGATTGTATGAATGAAATTGAATTTTTAAGAAAAAAATGGACTCATTAATTTAAAACCAAGTATTTTTTTTATTTAAAACTATGAAAAATGCTTAATAAAAATAATTTTTAGCTGCATATAAAGAGTTTAACTACAATAGAATGCATGTTTTTTTTATTAATTTTTTAAAATTAAAACTGAAAATTTCATAAAAAAATTATTTTTATCTGCATAGTGAGAGTGAAAATATATTTTTTATATTAAAATAATTTTTATTAAAAATAGCCGAAAAAATTTTTTTAACTGTATGTGGGTGGATTGATAAGTTTCCGGCCTAACCAAGAGATAGCGCCACTAGGCCTACTTTGAGGTGGCGTTCTATAGTACCATCCTTAGATAGCTTGTAGCTTTAGTTTCAGCCCGATCGCCATGTTAGTTTAGATTTGAGAGCACACTGAACAAGACGCCTCTGTGTTTTTCTTGAAAATTCGAAATTCGAAAAAACATTTCTACCGCCAATTTGACGTTGTATAAGCGTAATCCAAGCGAATTTTTGCGTCGATTCATAACCGTTGACGAAACTTGGGTCCACCACTACACTCCTGAAACCAAAGAACAGTTAAAACAGTGGGTTGGACCAGGGGAACCAACTCCAAAGAAGGCAAAAACAATTTTTTCAGCGAACAAGGTTATGGCTACTGTTTTCTGGGATGCAAGAGGTATTATATACATTGATTACCTTGAAAGGGGTAAAACTATCACTGGTCAATACTACGCAGACTTATTGCAACGTTTGAGCCACGAGGTGAAAATTAAACGACCTCTTCTGGCGAAGAAAAGAATCTTGTTTCATCACGATAACGCACCAGCGCACAAGTCAATCGTTGCGATGGCTAAAATCAACGATCTGAATTGATTTGAATTGATGCCGCACCCTCCCTACTCTCCAGACCTAGCCCCGAGTGACTATTATCTGTTTCCTAACCTCAAAAAATGGCTTGGCGGTAAGAGATTTGCGGACAATGAAGAAGTAATCGAAGCTGTAAATGAGTACTTTGAGGAGCTTGACGAATCAGTCTATAGAGATGGCATTACTAGACTGGAACACCGCTATGAGAAATGTATCAGCCTTGGAGGAGATTATGTTGAGAAATAAAAATAAAAAATTCTTAAAAACGTTGTTTTTCTTGGTCAGGCCGGAAACTTATCAATCCACCATCGTATAAGGAGAGTTTTGCTTTTTCAAAAGTATATTTTTTAATTACAATTATGGAAATTGCATTAAAAAAAATTATTTCTTATTACATAGTTCGAGTATATTGCAATTTCGCATATTTTAGGAGATACGGGGGCCTCGCATCCTGCTGATTTTGTTCGGCAAAACATTTGTGTTTGAAATTTTTTTTTATGTCACAAAATTTCAATTAAAAAAAAAAATTGTTTTAAGTGGATATCTAATCATTTTTACACACAATTTAGAAACTAAGGGCTTTGCTCCTGCACTTTTTGAAAGGCGAAATCTTTTCTATGGCTTATAAGACTGCTATATAGTAAAATTTGAACATATAACAAAATGACAAATTCTAAAGTCAAAATCATTTAAAATCTAATAATTATAATTATTTCTTTTATTTTTATCCAGAAATTTTCACATATCTAAGTTTTTAAAAATTTATAGTTAGTTTGTGTCTAGCAAATAATTGTGGATTTAAATAAAGGCTCGTTAATTAGTTTGGTTTTTCATCAAACAAATTTCAAATCTAAAACTTAAAGTCCACATTTCTTTCTCTTAGTGTATCTAACGTCCAAAGCTTCCCCTCCCATCTTTTCTGCTGTTTATTTACAAGTTGAAAATTTTTTCAATTACCAACACTTGCGCGGCGTTATTTAACTTAATTGTTAAATATTTTCCGGCAATTTTGGTTTTCAATGTTGCTCGTTGTTTATTTTTATATACATTTTATACATTATATACTACACATTTATATAAATGTTGCATAAAATTCAGCAAATTTAATTAAGAAAACTTTCTTTGCGTTGCAGACATTAATGCCGAGGTCCTTTGACCTGCTCTACAACTTTTGATGGTGAGTATTTGACCTCTGAACTTTTTTTTCTTTACTTATGCACATTTTTAATACGCATCTTGATGGCTAGACTTGCCCTACCTAAAATTGTCAGAAAAAATGTTAATTGAATACTTGATGGGGTGTAAATGAGCTTCTTATATTCAAATATGAATTATTTTATGCGATATAATATGCTATTAATACAAAATTAATTAAGGCCAAATTTTGTAAACATATTTAGGCAAATTTTGTGTGATATATTTTTTTGGGTTTATGAGTGACAAAGTTAACGATAAGCCGATTAATGAGGGGGGACTGAAGTCCCATTTAGCATTAGAGAGAGGTCAACGGCAGTGCAGTGGCTCTAAATGTTTCGTCCCAGAAGTAGATTTTGTTTATTCTTTAGTAAAGTTTGATACTTTTTTATTAATATTATGTTTAGTTTTATTTGGGCAGAAATGCAGAAGTGCCCGACTAATAAGTGTGTACTTTTGGGCACTTCTGCATTTTTAACTGACAAAGGGAAGACACAAAACCCGCTTTAGGAGCGAAGTGATTAAAATTCCAATTAAAATATTTCTTACTTTAATCTAATTTAATGCAATCTAATTAATTGCGAAAGATTTTAATGTAAAGCACGTTCTAACCAACCCTAACAATTTTTTAAACGTAACGAGCAATTAATGTTATTGTTTAAAACATTCAATTTTTTTTTCCTACACTTACAACATTTTTAATCAAGTTCAATTAATGGCTGGTTTAATGTTATATTCTAAAAGCTTTAGAAAGTTGCAAACAATCAATGTTTAATAAAAAATAATTAAATTTAATTATTATGTTCAGCAATATTTAATTATTTTTGCATTTAATTTAAGTGAGCATCTGTTTTTTAAATCTGCACAATGATTTTTAAATTGGCAAAAAACGCAAAAAAATATGATAAAAAAATTGCAGCTATTTAAATGCGCTTTTTGAAAATCAAAATAATTAAAATAAAATTAATAAAACTAGCACAGCGATAAGCTTTGTTTGCAAAAAGCTTACATTAAAAAAAAAAAATGTGCAAATAAAAATGGCTCATAATTAATAATGTACGCCTTATTGGAATTTAATTAATTTGCCCAAACATATTTCAAATGTTTGAAATTCAAAGCGGCCAACACAAATGCAAAAACAAACACAAATAAAGTTAATAACACTGTTTATATAAATACAGGGTGCTTTATTGAGCGTGTGTGTGCTTTGAATTTTGATTGCTGATTTAAGTATAAAACTCCAAGACCATCAAATACGAAAAGTTGGGTATTTTTGTAGAAAACAATAACAATATATTCCAGTGTGACTATATTTATATGCATACGCATTGCCTTTCAGACTGGTTGACCATTTATATATGTTAGCTTTTTATTGGTCATTACTTTAAGCGCTACTAGTTTTTGTCAAAGAGCCACGTCAGTTAAAAAAAAAAAATATATTTAATTCTATTTAATTAAATGAGAATATGGTATTTAATATTATATTTAGTATTGATACAACAAACATAATTAACTTGTACTTTAATACTAAAAGAGAAACATAATTTGGGTGCCAATTTCTTTGCAGTTGAGATCATTTGGCATTACACTCGTTATTATTCATACTCGTTACTTTTCATGCGTGAGCTTAACATTTTTATTGCTGATCAAATTCTCAGATTTTTAAACACTGAGTAGGAGTAGGTTTTGCATAAGAACGTGTTGTTAAAGGCAAAAATATCTTTCAGTGTGACCATATTTTCATACTGTATTTTGTGTTTTTTTTTTAAAACGACTAGCGTGTGCTAAAAAACCGTCTAAATTTTTGTTTGAAAACATAATTTTTTATTTTATGTTAATTTTTACAATATAAATCTAGTATAGATTTTACTAAGCTTCGTATTAATTAAGGACAAGCTACTGGAGCCTTTGACTCGAGAAATATAATGAAAGTGTAAATATCTTCGCTGTTGAAACATTTGTTGCTTTTCGTACTTACAGGGTCGAGGTAAATCCGGAAAATTCAATGAAAAATAAATATTATCAATAATTATGTTTAAATGTTATTTATTCAAGTAATACTTTTTACATAGTAAGAACATATATGTATGGAACATCCTAATTATTCAATATAGCCGCCTTCAGCCACAACTACCCGCTCAAGCCCGAAATCGAGAACAGGCCCGTTTCACCTCCATTTTGTTCATGTTGGTCATCACATTCATGATTTTGGCCTTCAGGGCGTCCTTTGTGTTGTGAGATGTCTTGTTCACCTTTCCTTCAACTCCCCCCCACACGTAGTAGTCGAGAGGATTGCAGTCTGGGCTGGACGGTGGCCACAAATCTGGGGACCCGTGGTGATGCATATTCTCGTACAGCCAAGCCTGAGTCTTTCTGGACTAGTGAGCTGGTGCAGAGTCCTGCTGAAACACGTATTCTCTTCCAGCGGTCACTCGGTCTAGCCAACACAACTGATCTCAGTACTTCGATATATCCTTCGGCGTTCAACCGAAGCCCCTGCTCGAAAAAGTGGGGTGGCATGACGTCCCCATCACTGCTTATGACACCCAAAACCATGATTGAAGCAGGAAATTTCGTGTGCATGACAGTAGGCACTTGTTCAGGATCTTGGCAGATCCATCGATCATTCTGACGATTTACTATTTTATCTTGAATGAAATTTTTTTCGTCTGAAAAAAACTTGAGGTAGCAGGCGCTCTTGTGCTTGATGTCATTTAAGAGTGCTTGACTCTTAACTCTTCTATCTTCTTTGTTTTTTTCCGTCAACAACTGACGATTTCTGAGGACATAAGATCTGTAACCAAGATCTTCTTGCACCGTCAGACTGATTGTTGACCGCGCTACGCCCACATCTTTAGCTAACTTGTTCATACTGCATCCCGGATCGGCGTCAATCTTCTTTTTCAATTCATCGACAAATTCTGAAGTTATTTTTCGGTCGGATCGTTTATTGTGGCTTGCTCGCTCTGAAGAAACCTCGCCTTTCTTTTCAGCATCTCGAAACTTCTTGCTAATTTCATAAACTTGTGTTTTTTTATATCCAAACCATTGAATTATCTCCTTCGGTGTTTTCCCGGCGCGTAGTGACTCCAGTATCGCTGCCCTGCGGTCCTGTTCTCGGCTCATCGTTGCGCGTTATCAATCAAGTCTACTCTGTAACTGAAAAGGAACACCTAAACATGAAATGCAACGTTATCTTTGCAGATTTGTGCTAAGCTGTAATAAAGGAGACCCGCACGAATATATTCCGGATTTACCTCGACGACCCTGTATAACTTTTCACACTCGTTACTTTTCACTCTCGGTAGGTCTCGTACTCGAATCTGTTGAAACTCGTTACTTTTAAAACTCGTTACTTTTATAAGTTGTTACTTGCATAACTTGTGAAACTCGTAACTACTATAGTTCATTACTTTTCTATCTCGTTACTATCTATTCTCGTTACTTTTCTACCTCGTTACTTTTTACTCATGCTCATACTCCTTACTTTTCATACTCTTTAGTTTTCATTCCCTTATTTTTCATACTCCTTACTTTTCATACTCTATACTTTTCACACTCTGTACTTTTCATAATCCTAACTTTTCATACTCCTTAGTTTTCATTCTCCTTACTTTTCATACTCTTTACTTTTTATACTCGTTACTTTTAAAACTCCTTACTTTTCATTCCCATTACTTTTCATATTCCTTACTTTTCATACTCGTTACTTTTCAAACTGGTTATTTTTTATACTCCTTGCTTTTCATACTCCTTACTTTTTATTCTCGTTACTTCCCATATTCGTCTGGGTACTTTCACCCTTTTTGCCTCGTGGTTAGGGGCGTTCGCGTTTTTACTCGCTTATTCTTGCCTTTATGCTTGAGAAATAAAAAAGGATTCCTTATAAAGTTCCACTTATTTTCAGTTAATATTGAAAATAAGATAATTCTTCAAGAAATTTTTCGATTAAAGTCCAATTTTTCTTAACTTTATTAGGACAAGAGATTGATTAAACTTAATCTTACTAAAAGTCACTTAATTCATCTTTTCGAAATATAGCATTCTAGGAATTTTTTCCATATACCACTGCGCTGACTTTTTGCTAAGTTCCTTTATCATCCAGGTACATTTAGTTACGGGTCCACAAGATCTTTTCCGATGTAACCTCCAAAGTATCTCCAATTCTGTTTTTTTTTGAGGTTATATTGTAAATAATACTAAAAAAAATATAAATACCAAAGTTCCCAAAAAAACAAACATCATCCCAGGATCGCGATATTAGGGGCACTTCGCGTATGCCGAGCTGTAGGCAACCGGACGGGTCACAGGTTGCGGATAGTGAAAGGCCTTCAGATATGAAGGTTAGCTGCGAATAACCAATAAGCAGTCCCTGACAGCTTTCAGCGACTAGGAGCGGAGAGTCTCAGAGAGGTTTTTGGGTGGCACCGAACTCCTTATAAATCCTGAGTGTCTAAGATTCTCCTAGCGTCATGGCGAGTGATTTGGTTATTATGATTTGATTATTGAATAACCAATCATGCTAACAACCTATGCTTTAATGCATTGCAAGCCCCCACATGAGTTGGCAGACTCGTGTTGAAGGCACGGTAAGGGAGGAGCTCCTCGCGAGCCAACGATTGCGTCCACAGACTTCCCGGAACTTTACTGCCAACATGTGCTTAGTCATCAGAGGATGGTAGTTCCTACTAAGCTTCCGCTTTGTGCTTATAACTATCGCGGAAAAACTACCAACCTGAATAAGAGTTAATTTAAACATGGATCAAAACGAAATGATTAGAAAGGCTCCGGCAGCCTGCACATCGGATTTGGAGGTGCAAAATTCATGCACATTAACACAAATTCACCTATAGCAGAAACCTCAAAAATTCACAAGAGGCCCTATGCTCCAACCGGAGATAAAGGAATTAATGATGATGATCCCAGGATAATGTTTAGTTACTTTACAGAAAGTTTTCGAGATAAAGCAAAACTTTGTTACTTATTAACCAATTATTTATTTCGTGTTTAATTAAATACCAATTATTTCCGACGAGGGTCGTAGTGTCCTCAGTTCCTTCCAAGAATCCCTTCCCGAGCATTTTCTCCACAATTTACCCCGTCAAAAACTGACAGTTTTGTCGATAATTGTTTCTGTCAAAAAATGACAGCTATTAAAAGTTCGAACACATTTATTCAATGACCCTTTATTTGGACTGCCCGTGGCATTAAATTTTAATCGCTTTTTGTTGCTGTGGTTACAAATTGCTTTTAATTGTTGTTAGTAAGCCCTGGTACAACATTTGCTGTTGCATAATTATAGGGAGGCGTTTAACAAAATTAAAAAAAAAACAGCTTTATTGTTATTTACTACACATATACTCTATATGCTTTGGGGTAAATTTTTGCCACAATTTAAATGCCATGCAAATGCAACAGCTAGGGGTAAACAACACACACAAATGGGCGTGTGTATATATATTTGTGGACATTTGTGTGCCAGGACTAAATGTGCACAAACATGGCCACTCATATAAGGAACTCTCTCTCTCTCAACTCGCGCGCACAAACAAATAATAAACATCAATTGCCTTAGACAAACAACTGCAGCTGACTTTGGCACTGTGTACATTGTTGCCTGTTATGACTGTACCTGGATGCGAGTGTTCACCGTAGTAGTAGTCCTTGCTGCTTCTTCATGCTGTGGCATACTTTCATCCTGTTTGCATATTTGTTGCTAGGTTTGCCGTCGAGCTGAAAAAGTGCTCGGTAAATACGCTAAGGGTCGCTATGTCTAGTATTTAGATAACGCCCACTGCTCTAAAAAAACACATACGAGGGGGCTTTTAGAAGTTTTGGGAAATTGAGAGTCTTGAGAGAATAATTTTATAATGTATTTTTTAGCAGAGTCTCGGGTATTCGCATATTAACTAACTAACTAACTAGCATTATTACGTACATAATTCCCTTTATCACCCACTGGAGCATAGAGCTTCAATAGCTCAGTACGCAGCAACAAAAATATGTGTCAAACGAGAACCAAACTTGCTAATAATGAAGGAACTACAATTTTAAACGCTCGTTTTTTTGCTCTCTGGTTGCCAGCTTTTTAACCAAACCGGGCTGGAATTAATTTTTTTTGTTAATTAACGCTAGATGGCGCCAGCGGTAACCAACGCTATAGGACTTTTATTGGTACTAAAAGAATTAAGGGGAACTTGTATATGTATAATTCAAGCATAGGACCTCAATAAATTAATAAGGAACATAAGAAAAAAGCGTCAATACAAAACGAAACTTTCTATCAAATATGAAAGCAAAATATTTTAGGTTAGGTTAGGTTAGGTTAGGTTAGGTTAGGTTAGGTTAGGTTAGGTTAGGTTAGGTTAGGCTAGGCCAGGCTAGGTTAGGTTAGGCCAGGCCAGGCCAGGTCAGGCCAGGCCAGGCCAGGCCAGGCCAGGCCAGGCCAGGCCAGGCTAGGTCAGGCCAGGTCAGGCCAGGTCAGGCCAGGCCAGGCCAGGCTAGGTCAGGCCAGGCCAGGTCAGGCCAGGCCAGGCCAGGCTAGGCCAGGCCAGGTTAGGCCAGGCCAGGCCAGGCCAGGCCAGGCCAGGCCAGGCCAGGCCAGGTCAGGCCAGGCCAGGCCAGGCTAGGTTAGGCCAGGCCAGGCCAGGCCAGGCCAGGCCAGGCCAGGCCAGGTTAGGCCAGGCCAGGCCAGGCTAGGCCAGGCCAGGCTAGGCCAGGCCAGGCCAGGCCAGGCCAGGCCAGGCCAGGCCAGGCCAGGCCAGGCCAGGCCAGGCCAGGCCAGGCCAGGCCAGGCTAGGCCAGGCCAGGCCAGGCCAGGCCAGGCTAGGCCAGGCCAGGCCAGGCCAGGCTAGGTTAGGCCAGGCTAGGTCAGGCCAGGTCAGGCCAGGTCAGGTCAGGTTAGGCCAGGCTAGGCCAGGCCAGGCCAGGCTAGGCCAGGCCAGGCCAGGTTAGGTCAGGCCAGGCCAGGTTAGGCTAGGTTAGGTTAGGCCAGGCTAGGTCAGGTTAGGCTAGGTTAGGTTAGGTTAGGCTAGGTTAGGCTAGGCTAGGTTAGGTTAGGCTAGGTTAGGTTAGGTTAGGCTAGGCTAGGCTAGGTTAGGCTAGGTTAGGTTAGGTTAGGTTAGTGTTAGGTTAGGCCAGGCTAGGTTAGGTTAGGTTAGGTTAGGTTAGGTTAGGTTAGGTTACACTGGCTAGCCACACAACAGAGTGCAGCCTAGCATAGACCTTTTGGTCCTTAGCTGTGCCAGATTTGAGGTTATTACGCGAAGTGATGGTCGGTTAAGAATTTTACTTTTTTGGCGAAATTAAGTAGCCGACCAACTTGCAGCCTGGCCACCTCTTCTAGACCGACAAACGCTGGTTCTCCTAGGGTAGTCAAACGATGTCTAGAGATGGCTGGGCAGTCGCAGAGTACGTGTACTAGGGTCTCAGGGATTTCCGGATCCCTGCAGATTCGCATAATTCGCTTGTCATTAGTCCCATCCTATGCGCATGCTTCGCTAAGAGGCATTCATTATAAAATTACTTTATTTTCTGCCGTAATGAGCCAGCATGATTTGTCTAGATTTTTCCATCTAGCTTCAGCTCTGCGCTTCACGTTGCACTCCAGCATAGCGTTGAGATGTTTGATCCGTCGGCATACGTCGTGTATTTGCTCCTCCGGAAGCTCAACACCGCTTTTGGCAATTGCATCCACCATTTCATTCCAGATTATACCTTTATGTCCAGCCACCCAGTAGATATGCAGTTTACGAGCCGCAGCTAATCTCTGGATGACTGCCTGGCATTCAAGGACGTGGAAGCAGGATGTACAATGTGATACAATAGCCTTGATAGCGGCTTGACTATCTATAAAAAGGTTTATCTTTCCTCTAGTTGAAGTGTTGGTGCATGCCAGCTCAACCGCCTTCATTGCGGCGAATACTTCAGCCTGGAAGATGATGCAGTGGTCCGGAAGCCTGTAACTTTGACTTACATTAAGCTCCGAGCAGTATATTCCAGCACCAACGCCCTTTTCCATCTTTGAGCCGTCAGTAAATAGGATATAGGTATTGTGACTGGGTATAAGGCCTTTACGCCAGCCGTCTTCCTCCATCGTCACCTTAACCCTTTTCCCAAATTGTAGGTGCGGTATGACATAGTCAATTTCATCAGAGAGCCCCCGTCCTATTGAACTATGTCCGAAACGAATGTTCTTAAAAAGACCCGCCGCTTTTAGGCGCCCAGCGGCGCTAGCTCATGTTTCAATGGCCATCGTCTGACATCGCCAGCTCAATTACGTCATTTGCCAAAGAAAATTTCTCAATTCAAGACGCCGCCGTTTGGATTGGGTTAAAAGCCATAGGTTCCTGTTCTCTTCAAACAGTTATTAATAGAGATATTAAAGCTCCACCCAGGGGCGACTGATAAATAGTCAGTCAGGAAAAATTATTAATTTATTAGGTTTCTACGCAAAAGTTGCTTCCCAAATAATTATAATATTTACATATGACGCTGAGTAATAATTAAATAGAAGCCTCTAAGTGGCTCTAAATAAATAATATTCATCTTAGTTACAAATTTAGTTATTAATTTTTAGAAATAATTTTCAAATTTTAACTTATTTTAATATACAAAAATTAAACCTTTTTTCTCGAAAAAATGTTATTCCATTATATTGCTTCTAAGAATTTTCCCATTGGAACATTCTTTTTTTGGGGCAGAACTATGTTCATACCTACAAGTTCTGCACATTTGTTCCGATTTTGATAAGAAATTTGAAGTGTATGCCGGTAAAACATTCACTTGATTCAACAAACTTCATCTTCTCATTAAATATGCGTCAATATATGTCAGATGGTAAAGATTTATATCTCTTACTCTTATAATCTCCAAGATCTAGGTGTTCATGCAGACGGACGCACGGACCGACAGACTGATATTGTGCAATCGTTATCCGAGGTTACGATAATTATTTATACAAAGGACTTGGGGTCTGCCACGCCTCCTTCTGTTCGTTACATACATTGCACAAATCTGGTATAAATTTTGTACTTTTAAGTACAGGGTATAAAAATAATACAAACGCCATCTTGCGTAAATTGCTGGCGCCATCTACTGTAATAAAATGTGCAGAGATGGGCAGCACTGTTTGATAACTAGCACTGCGCTTTTTTTGATGATGTATATAGAATATATGTATATTTCTTTAATCATATATCGATGCAACATAAATTGAAAAATAGCTAAAAGGTGTCAGATGCTTAGAAAAAAAATTCGGCTTTTTAAGTTAGTCTAAAAATTGGGGAAAAAGTATGAGTCTAAAGATCGGCGGGCACCTCTGACTTGAAAATTCTCCACTGATTCCAATCGTTAACTATAAGAACCGCAGCAGGTTATCTTTCGACGTTAAATTTAAAAAATAAAAAAGTTAAATAAAATAGTAATAATAATTAACAGGTAAAATTTTCATGAAAAATCTTAAATGAAATAAAAGTTGGTTTTTCTTTTTTTTTGATTTTAAAAAAAAATCATTATTTTTCGAGCTAAGAAAGTGAACTTGGAGCTTGATTCATTACTATCATTACTTTACGAGCACATCTCGTTCATTACAAACAGACATACACTAATACACTCTCACTTGGCTAACTGATATTTGTGCATTTGTTTGTGTGTGTCTTGGCTGCTGTTTGTATACCAGCATCCATCTTTTTATGAACTTGTTAACAATCTGACGACCTTTTTTTTAACTTGGCAAACCAAAACTTTGCTTCCAAAGGGCACATCTCTTTGTGTGAGTGTGTGCGTGTGCATGTGTGTGCACAACAAATATTTGCATACTTTTGGGCTGTTTATGAAAATAACATAATTTGATTGTCTGAGTGAGCGCTGCACACATACGATATATCCTACCATCCATCCTCACCTAGTACTTTGTATCTATAATACCAAATTGTTATGCTTGAAAGCATATTCTTCGATTTGCACATATTGGCTTAAAAGCAGACTAAAGACCTTTTAAAAGCTATAAATACCAAACAAATATTGCATGAGCCATTTGAATGTCAAGCCCATGTCCTTAACTGCTTTAAGAATTCAAATAACTTGTGCCAAGACCTAGTCCCAAACAAATGACGAAAAAAAAAAACACTCCACTCATTAATTATTCATAGTATTCAACACAAAAGTGTTTATGGGCCAAGCGCTCTTAGCCACAAACTGGACAGGCTTAAATTGGCCTAGTAGCAAGGTACAGACAGTGGCGTAGGTGGATCTTTGAGATGGTGGGGGTAAAATGATTGACAGAAGGAAATTGATATATGTATTATATTCTGTTTGCGTGGGATTTAGTAAATTATAATGGAAATTTTAAGAATATCTTTTATATAGAAGCTTATTTTTAGAATTTTTTGATAGAGGTTAATAATTCCATTTATGCGATAAATTGAAGGGGAAGATGTTTTATCTAGAACCTAAAAAAATTAAAGAATATTTGAGACTGGTTTATAGCTTTTTGGGATTGTTGAAGTTAAAGTTAAAGTCTAGAAGTATGTCTTATGAAACTAACTGCGATTTAGAGTTTTTATAAATTGAGATAAATAATTATAATTATCTTATCGGAATCTCTGAAGTGAAAGACCAGAATTTTGAATATATTGGGTGATTCATTAAGACCTTTTTTTTAATGATTTGGCAAATGCAAATTTCAAAGGAATGATGGGATCTTTATTTATGATTTCGAAAGGATATTTTATGGCATTTATTTTTAAAAATAATCTCGTTCAAATGTTGGCCGCAACTGCGTTTTAAATGGTCCATCCTGAAGGTCCAATTTTCCATGACTCGTTCAAGCATTTCCACTGGTATTTGGCCAATAGCACGAGTAATGTTGACTTCCAAGGCCTCAATCATTGCTGGTTTGTCCACGTAAACTTTTGACTTTACGTAACCCCAAGGAAAAAAGTCGAGCGGTGTGATATCGCACGATCTTGGCGGCCACGGTACGAGTCCCGTACGTGAAATAAATCGCTCACAAAATTGACCTCGCAATTGAGCCATTGTTTCATTGGCAATGTGGACCGGAGCGCCATCCTGTTGGAACCAAATATCGTCGAGATCACGGGCAACAATTTCAGGCAGCAAAAAGTCCGTTAACATGGTCCGATAGCGTGCGCCATTGATGGTAACGTTCGCACCTTGCTCATTTTAAAAAAAATGCGGACCAATGATTCCACCAGCCCAAAGACCGCACCAAACCATTGTTTTTCTTGGATGCAGCTGGTGAACCTCTTCGGGTTGATCTTCTCCGCGATTTGTTCACGAAGCCGTGGAGCCAAAAGTGGGCCTCATCACTGAACAAAATTTCAGTCGATAACAACGGATCTTCATCGATCTTACCAAGAGCCCTTTCACTAAAACGGTCACGTGCAGGAAGGTCATTCGGCTTCAATTCTTGCCTGAGTTGAATTTTGTATGCTTTCAAGCCGAGATCCAAGTGTAAAATGCGCCAGGTGGTTGAATACGACAGGCCAAGTTGTTGCCATCGGCTTCGAATCGATTCCTCGCGGTCATCGAGAACACTGTCAGCTACCGCCGCTATATTCTCTTCACTACGTGCTGGATGTGGTCGATTTGATCGTGTATCATCAAACAATGAATACTGGGTTTAAAATTTGGTGATGGTGTTACGAATTGTGGGTTCGGTGGGTCGATTATGTTGACCATAAGTCGATCTCAGCGCACGAAAAACATTCTTTGCAGAACGCTGATTTTCGTAGTACAATTGTACAATTTGTAAACGTTGTTCTGGAATAAGTCTTTGCATGATGATTTGCCAATAAATACTGAACAACTTTGCCTTTGACAGCTGTCATGGATCACGCGTGATCCACACGAAATCCCTATTGAAAAAAGGTCTTAATGAACGGGTTGTTCTCGGCTTACGGCCGACCTCAACAGCTATCGCCAGGCGCTTCTGCTTTGCGCGTGTCTTCTCCAATTAGAAATAACGAGGGAGGATAGGTTCTCCTACACTTGATCTTTCCATAGGAGTCGTGGTCTTACCCTTTGTCGGCTTTCGCTTCGTAAACCTTTTTCGCTGGAGCATCGTTATCCATACGTTAGACTTGCCCGAGCCAGCGCAGACATTGTATTGTGATGCGCGGGACAACATCTTTGTCACCCCAGTGCTCGTGCAAATCGTGGATCAACCGTATGCGATAGATTGTCCTCAAAACGAACGGAGAATTTCTCACTGAAACACCCCAAGATGCAGATGCATCTGCCCGTGACACAATCCATGCTTCTGCGCCGTATAAGAACACGGGCAAGATGAGCGTCTGGTAGAGTGTTACTTTTGTTGGTCTAGAGAGGTCTCTAGCTACACATCTGCTTACTGAGACCATAGTAACACCTATTGGAAAGTGTCGATTCTTCGTTTTATCTCCAGGCTGATGTCATTTTCGGTGTAACCGGCGGTGCCAAGGTACGTGAATTCCTTGACCACTTCAATAGTATAGCGGTCCGCTGCAACATGGGAGCCCAGACGCCGTGCGTCCCTGCTCATAGACAGCATTACTTCCTCTTGCCCTCATTTACGGTAGACCCACTTTCCCTGAATCCTTTTCGATTGCGGAAAATGCAGCAGTAACATCTCGCTTACAACTCCCGATGATATCGATATCATGAGCGTATGCAAGAAGCTGAACACTCTTGTAAAAAATGGTGCCACTGCGATGTACACCGGCCTTCCGCAGTACATCTTCCATCTCGAAATTGAAGAGATCGCATGATAGAGGGTCGCCTTGTCTGAAACCTCGCACAGAATTAAAAGTTTCGGAGAAGTCCGTTCCTACCTTGACAGAGTTGATGGTGCCGCTTAATGTCATTCTGCAAAGACGAATCAGCTTTGCAGGAATACCGAACTCAGACATGGTGGTGTTTAGACGATCCCTTATCGCGCTATCGAATGCAGCTTTATAATCGATGAAGAGATAATGGGTAGCAATCTGTTTTTCGTGGGTCTTTTCCAGGATTTGGCTTAGGATGAAGATCTGGTCTGTGGTGGACTTACCAGAAGTGAAGCCACACTGATAGGGTCCGATCAGTGTGTTGGCATATGACTTCAGTCTTTCACATAATACGCTCGACAGGATCTTGTATGAGATGGCAATAAGACTGATTCCCCGGTATCGTCGGGTCACCCTTCTTCAGTATAGGACAAAGGACACAGAGTTTCCAATCGTACTACCTTTATAATATAGTAAAATTTGTATATATACAATATTTAAAGAAGTCAAATCCCCTACCTACGCCACTGATATGACCAACCAACAACACTTGCACAAAAAAAATAAAAATCCCAACCCGGCAAGGACAACAAACTGTCTGTAGCTAAAGAAAAAAATATGCAAATTTCAGGTTTCTTTTTTTTTTGCACAAAACATAAAAATAAACTTCCTTTTTGTTGCACACAAAATTGACAATATTGTTAACAGCTTCTTTTATACCGGAGCTGATTAGATAGACCGACAAAGGACCTCTGATACGCCTAGAGACACACACTCACTCATATAGCAGCTAGCAAATTGTCTGCCAGCTCATGACAACTGTTTGTTGTTGCCCTTGTTCTTGTAAGAAAAACCCTTACGTGTTAAACGCACAACGTAAGGAAGGAACTTTGCATTTACTGTGCATTCTCCTCCATTTTGTGCATTGACAGAAAATTCAAAGCTTATTTACCAGGACACGACCTGGTCCTGCTCCTGGTGCCGTTTACACACGTAAAGCTGAGCCCATTGTCGGCGCCAGGACCTCTCTTGTTTAAGTGTGTGTTAGCATTTTGTGTAAATCGTTATTGAATGCTCAAATTGCACCCAGGGCGGTTGTTTTGTGCTTTGTTTGTGACGTAAAATGGTCAACGGTGCGGCTGAGCAATATGACATTGGAACGTGTTGTGACAAATACTCGTACGGCTCGAACGAGTGGAACGAGTGGAGCAAGTATATTCGATTGCACTCTAAACGAATAGTGGATATGTGTACTAAACATGTTTTGCCATTCTTGTGATTTGTTTTGTGATTTGAATTTAGCTAAAAGGATGTACATACTAGTCGGAAGGAAGCTGAGCATTGGAGGCCATTTAAGTGCCATTTTGGGAATGATTTTCAGCTGGAAGCTACTAATGGCATTTGGATATTAAATTATTTAAGAGCATAATATATTGCGTGTGGTTAGCCACAGCAACGCTCAAAATTTGGGTTATTTACGATTCGATAAGTTTGGAGAGTGTATTTAGCTAAAATAATGCTGCATTTGATGTGGCCTTGAATGGTCAATGGTTAAAAGCACGAATCCAAAATTATTTACGAATGAGTTAATAGATTGTGAATGCGAATTAAATCGTAAGCGAAAGTGGATTAGTTTAATTTAAATTCATTTAAAAAGCTATTTATAGTTATGGCAGCATGGACATATTTGAATACTGCCAAGTAACACATCTGAAAAATTTCTGTTAAAAAATACTGATATTTTTAAAGAATGCCAAGAAGATTTATAAACAAATCAAGCTTTAATCGATTACTTTGAAAACTAAGAATTCTACAGTATACACAATGCTAAAAACTATAAAAATCTGAGATCTATAAAGAAAATACTAAATCTTCTTTGGAAATGCTAAATCTTTTCGATAGTATCTCAACCGGTGTGGCGATATACCTAAAGCTTTTGCTTCGAAATTTAACGATTTTTGAATATATGTATTTGCATTCGGCAAAGCCTTGAAAAACGAATATGGATTATTCGCAATATTTTTATTCGGAAATTTTTTTCCAATTCGTTTTGAATCCATATGCTTGATGTTCCTAATTCAACGAAAACAAATCTTCTTATAATGGTTCACAAACTTTATGCCGAGAGGACATAAAAACAAAAAGCTCATACACTATTTAACTATAATATTCCTTGATATTCATAGATTATCTGCGGTTTCTACAGACAACCATTTCTTTTCAATTTTTTTACAATTCCAAATCTTAGTGCCACTCGGAACTATTTATCCGAAAAATTAAATCTTCAAGATTTCTGTGACATCTACGGCTCATTTTAAAGATTTTTTTTAGACCGTTGCCAAAATCTTTAAAGATTTCTGTAGCACTTCCGTATACAGTATTTATGATTATTTTAAGATTCCTTATGATTTTTTAACACAAAAAAATTGCATCTCCAACTTAATATACGCAAACATGGGACATCAGAAATATTTGAGATACTAATAATGCGAAATTCCTAGAAAATCCAGAATAACTATGTTTGCGCTATGGTATATTATGCTTAGACAATTCACTTAATAGTATGAATACTATGAATTCTTTCAATACTTTTAATACTTTCAATAGGAATACTACGAATGCTAGCAATACTAGGAATACTTATTAGGAATTAGGATTATTAGGAATATTAGGAATATTAGGAATATTACGAATATTAGGAATATAAGGAATATAAGTTATATTAGAAATTTAAGGTATATTAGAAATATTAGGAAAACTAGGAATACTATGAATCCTTTGTATATTATAATATTATAGTCCCCTATCTAGATAAATATTAGAACTATAAGTAATTTAAGGAAAACCTAATAAAAGTAATACTGAAAATACTGGGAACTCTGGAAATTATACTAGGTATATGCCAAATTCTATGAGTTTTAGAATAAATTGCACTACTCTAAATTCTTTAAATAATAAGAATGTCAGTCGAGCCCTACAAATTACTGCCAACAACTCGAATCCCAAGAACACTATCCTACAAATACTAAAAATACTTCAAATACTAAGAACACTTAGTATTATGAGTACTATTAATATACCAACACTACGAATGTTGGGAATACTAATAATTAAAAAAAAAAGAAACATTGCTGATAGCGAACGTTCAAAAAAATCCCAAGACATATTAGTATCCTATTAAAATTTGCAAATTTGGGAACTGTGCAACATATATCGTGCATGAGGCAAAATAACTTCCGATGCCACAGGTATATTTATAGATACGTGTGCCGATCCTATCCCAAGCTTATTTTAATTTTTGTTTAAGCCTGAAGGCCTACGTTGCTCTGGCTACAAATCCTTTATAACTTAGAATCAAATTCTACTAAATAAATAAAAAAAAAAATAATATATATATCTTTGTTTAAAAAGAATCAGAAGTAATTTCTAATTTTAATTTTCGTTCCTAAACTTGAAATGAAGCTGTATGAACGAATTCAAATTTCATCGTTTCGCTAATAAATATATTAAAATAAAAAAAATGTCGCTATGTTATAATGCCAGGTTTTTCGGGACCTTCGGAAATTTACTCGTACAGTTCATGAAAAATACGCTGTTCCTGCACTTTTCTGTCTTGCCTATTCCAATAATATTTTTTTTTTTAGATTTCCGCACTGAACCTATAATTTTTTTATTCCAGATCAGATATTTCTCATTTTAGCCGCTTATGGAAGACCCCAGTCTAACCTACTAGAAAGTGAAAGCATAGCTTTATCTTCATTGATTTTTTTTCAACTTTAAAATACATTTTAAAATACAGCAACATAAACAACAACTAAATTGAACGATATAATTCGAATTCGATTCCAGATATACTAAAATATTTTCAACATAAACATACAATCATCTAAAATACCATATAACCATATTCTTAGTACACATTGCCATTTGTTTTTATTATTTGTATTTGTTGTAAACCAAATATACAACAAAAGTTTTCTGGTTAAAATCTTTTCAAATTTGGCCAAATAAAATTCTCAATTTGTGTAGGCGTGTGTGTGTGTGTGTGTATTTACAAACCAGCTTAAGAAAAACTTGCCAATAATTTAAACTTTTGGCCATGGCCAAAAAAGGCCATAGGCCTAATATATTCATGGCACTGCATGGCAAAAAAACAAAATCTCTCATCTCAACAACTTTCGATTTCGACCCGGAGCCGAACCCGGACAAACAAATGCAAATTTTTCAAGCTGTAAGACTCAAGAGTGCATATAAAAATTAGACCCTAATCAATGGAACTATTGTTTACTTACAGTACCGAAAAAAAAGAATAAAAGAAGAAGAACAACAAAAAAGGTTTACACAAAGGCTGCCAAAATTGCTCCTAAATGTGGGAGAGCTTGAAAAACTATGCATATTTATTATGCATTGAACCGGACGTGTAGTTTATGGGCTCAGTGTAATTTTGACAGGCAGTTTGTTATCGAGAATCGAATCGAATGTTGAGCAGCACGTTCTGGGGCATGACTTTGCAAAAGTTTTCGCCAAAAAATATGGGCATTGGGATGAACTTTGGTTCAGTCGTTGGAGTTACTTCCGAGCAGGCAGCTCTTTAAAGTGGATTTGTAATCGAGATGATAAGATTAAACTATTATTTAATAAGCAAAATGGCAGAGTGGGCTTGGATAGTTTGAAAGGGAGTTCGACTAGTCTTAATGGCAAAACAAGTTGAGTAGATTTATTCAAAGTATTCACTAAATAGGAGTTGAGTATTTTGTGGTAGTAAGTAAGCTAGTTGATTTAAAGATGTGTTACAGAGTGTAAAACTTAGAAAAAAAACTTCCGATATTTACATATTTCAGTATTTTATACCCGGAACCGTATGGTAAGGGTAAGGGTATATTAAGTTTGAACAAGCCGAAAATGTATGTAGATCTCAAAAATGGTCAAAGCTAGAGTAACCAGACTTTCAAATTAGATCCCATACTATTCCATAGGATACAAGTTTATTTGAGATATTCTACATCGGGGTTAAATTATATAGCTCCCATATGGGTGTATCAGACGACCTCGAAAAAAAGGTTTTAGATGGATAATTCGTTTGTTTTTGAAGATATCGTAACCAAAGTCGAAGTTTTTTATAGTTCCTAAGCACTGCACCAAATTTGATCAAAATCGGTTGACTATATCATATAGCTTCCATAGGGCCGATCTTCCGAAAAATCTATTTTTGAACAAAACTTGTTGTTTCGTTAGTTTGTGAAGATACTGGAATTAAATTTGGCACTTGTAAGTTTTTTGTAGGTCTAAACCGTTGTACCAAATTTTATTAAAATCGGTAGACTATATCATATTGCTCCCATAGAACAAATCGATCCAAAAAAAACTTTTTTATAAAAAATTTGTTGTGTTTCGTTTGTTTGTAAAGATATTTGAACTAAATTTGGTAATCAGATTTTTTTTTAGGTACTTAAGCACAGTGCCAAATTTGATTGAAATCGGTTGACTATATCATATAGCTCACATAGGAACGATCGGTCAAAAAAAATATGTTTGCTTAAAAATTCTTCTGGTTTTCGTTTTTTATGTAGGAACCGGTTTTTATTGTAAGCTAGTGGTACAGTGTACCCCAAATCCGTTCGCGTCCGACTTTACGTACGCCATTTTTTTTCTAGCTTTGACATAACCTCAAAAAAACTGTGGTAACAATTTTATTTGGTTCTGATATATCCGATATGTTGTTCGGTGTGGTTTCTGATCGCTGAATCTGTATCCAGTTTCCAAAATTAAAAAGAAAAAACTTCTACCCTACTAGAAATTTTTTAAATCTTAGACTCGCATCCAAAGAACAAAACATTTACCTATCTGACAAATTTTTTTTTTTTGTGGCTGTGCAATATATAATTTTTCGATTTTGTTAAAATCATACATTTTAACTGAACTCTGCTGTTCAGTTGTTGTTCAGTTGAAGAAGTTAGATATTAAAATATATTCGAACTCTCTCGATGCATATAAGATTCTTCCTCACGTAATCTGTTTCAAATGCTTTTTGGTCCAAACTTTTAGTGCATTTTGCTGCCAGAAAACTTTTTTATAAAACATTTTTCTTTTTATTTTTGTTATATTTTTTTTTTATTTCTAAGCACAATTCGTTTGACCACTTAATTGGCATTCAAATTTCAATTCAATTCAATAAACCTCAATAGAAGACAAAAAAATAAAGACCAAAAAATATTCAATTCAATTTACAAAACATTTCAAGAATATCAAACCAAGTCTCGAATAAAGTTGAGTCAAACGTGCAAAGCGGAAACTTTCTATCTTAATCAATAATTTAACAGGATTGCAAAGTCTGCAAAATGGTCAAAGGACATGACGAGTTATTGGGACTTAGTCACAGTGGTCTACCCCCAGCCTCATTTAGCAATTTCACGCTTCGTTTGAGAACCGTGAGCAAGGACCTCTAGCAGACTCATAGACGAGTTGAACTCAAGATACTTTGTTGCGGTTTTTGGTGTCCTAACCTTTGGTTAAAGGAAGCAAGAAAAAATAACTAAATGAGTCGGTTAACCCTTTTTATATTATAAAGGGAAAGGGTAGTTTCAGGTGCGTGCGAAAAATCTCGTGACTAGAAAACCTTACTTATAAAAGACGTCGGCCAAAAACTTGTATTATAGATTACGCAGCCACAAAAAAAAAAATCGATTTTGGGACAATCGAACTACGACGACAAAAACACATCATTTGAAGCCAATGTATTAGGTACTTTTTGAGGATATAACTGAATTATAAAGCGATTTTTTTCATTCCCACATAAAAAAGACACTTTTATATTCCCAACTTTTCAAAATATAATTTCTGAGTTTTGCATATAAGCGATTATTCACCAGTTATCTTTTTTTGAGAGGAAAAAATGCGCCATAAAGTATCTTGTTATCGGACAGTTTTAAGCTTACCCGGCTAACGCGTAGATATTTTTTTTTGGCATAACTTTGCAGACTCCATCGCTCTTCTGGTTGTTGTTGTTGTTATTGTCGCTTGAGCGCACGCCGTGAAAATTTTCCCAAAACGGAAATGATGACATTTCGTCTAACTTTCTCGCAGTCAAAATCGCCGTCGCCGTCGCAGCCTCTGTGCAGTCGCCTAGAAATGTTGGCAAAGTCAACGTCGCGACGTCGTCGACGGCGACGACTCCGACGAGGTGTCTAAGGAAAACTCATATAAAACCCGCCGCCAGTGGCAGTTGGAAAATGAAAATTTTCACTTGCTAGTTGGCAGCGGAAATTGTTGGTGGAAACGTTCAACGTTTTGTTCGGTTGCAAACGAATTGAAATTGTGGCCAAATGTTGTCGCCGTCGCCTTTATTGATTTCCTTTTTATATTGCTCCTTTTTTTTTACTTCACTTTTTTTCCATTTCACCCAAACGGAAGGAAGGTAGCGTAATATTATTATCAATTATCATTTATTATTGCTGTGGGGTTTTCACGTGGTCGGTTTGATTTCAATTCCTCGTACGGGAGTTTTCATTTCACCTGCCACATGTGAGTTCGCTGATTTAAACTATTAAATTAATATTGGCAAGCTTTGCAATCAGAGGATCAGAGGATGAGCTGCAAACTTGGAAAAAGTGTTTCTTAAATTAAGTTTGATGGATTTCTTTGGGATGGGATTTAATAAACAGCACTGGGAGCGTTTAATGCAATCAAGTAGAACGTGATTGGAGTGAACTGGAAATCTCTAAATGGCTTAGCAATGGGCTTTATTAGTTATTTTATTGTATCTTGTATAGAGCTTTTCTGGACAGAACTCTTGAAAGATTCAGATTCAGAAAGATTCTTGTCTTTCTCCTTCTAGATAAGAAAAAAGTTACCCAACAGTCTATATTTGATTTGGAACTTTTGTAACAGACAAATTTAAATTTATGTTGGTTTTAAAAAAAAAATGTTGACTTACATCTTCATAATATTTTAGATTGACCTTACTGAATTTTCAGTCTTTATATCTCTAGATAAAAAAAAAATGTAACTATTTTGTTATATGACGTAGACCAGCATCCAGCTAGATCTGGATGGAGCCAAGGGATCGCAGCGTCTCTAAGACTACCGAAATATCCTACAATTAATTTTTTATAGGATTTAAAACTAGTTTTTTTTCTTTGTATTTATTTGCGGATTTTATCTTTATTAATCAAGAAATACATGAATCATTTAATCCATGCGAGAACATAAAAATGAAAATTGCTACCCAGAGAAATCCGCATTTTGCCACAAAATAAGGGATTTTTTTTACCGAATTAAAATAAAAATGTGAATTTTCTTTGAATAAAAATGTGAATTTTCTTTGACTTTTTTTGAGAATATTTGGTTTTGGCGATTAAACATGACTCAAAACTAGCGTAAGCCCTATTAAACACACATATTACCTAATTTATTAAAAATATTTATTAGAATTATTGTTTTTTCATGCAAGAGTACTATCTTATATCCTAGACTCAATAAGGCCCCCTCAAAAAAAAAGTATTTTTAAGGTTATCTAAAAAATACGACGTGCTTGCGTCTTTTTGGCATTCGATTCGGACTCCGCGATCCCAGAAACAGACAGAAAAATCGTTGAACCTTAGGACTCAAAGAAGATTCTCTTTGTGGGGTATTTTAAGGTTATATACATGGAAAAAGTCGAATTTTTAGGTTCAGAGGTGAGACCATGGCTTTTTGATATTCTGGAAGTGCTAACTCCCAATCCGAAAAAAAAAAATCTACAGCATCTCAGGCTTCTTACATAATCTTAAAAATCTCCACAAATTAAGGTATTTCGAAGGAAATCTTCGAAGCCCCAGTTGTGAGGGTATATTTGACCAAGCATTCGTATTTAGCTATACCAAAAACATAAAAAACATCGCGAGACAACAGGTTTCGATTTAACATGCTAGAGGGCTTTTGAAGATAGTCAGAACCGAGACATATTGGACTAGTAATGGAAGTAGTTTAAAATTTAGCGCCTCGAAAAAAAAAATAAGTAAATATATGCCTTGTTCCCAGATCATCACATTTTTTAATCAAGATTTCATCCTCAATTATGCACTAAGAAATTGTATAATCTATTTTCAAAACTTTCTTACTTTTAACACAAACTAGGGGACTCCACCACCTGCGTACTTCGCAAAAGTACATAATATCTCTTCTTCTTCAGCTATCCTTAACACAAAGTGAAGTATAGAGCCTTCAAATATCTCGACTTTCTTTAATTGCTCCAAATTTCAGTTCTTCGAAACCGATTTTTAAATAATCAGAATCTGCAAAACTTAGATATTATAAAAAACTAAAAAACGCGAGTAAACGCGCATTTCAAGACATCTCTTTCTTCCATTGGCACTGTGTTTAGTAGTTAGAAAATGATACTTTCATGACTGACCGACTGGTCTAAAAATTTCGGAGTCTTACAAAACTAGGGGACTTTGCCTCCTGAGTGCATTGCACGAACAAGCGCATTTCTATATATCTCGACTTTCTTTAATTACACCAATGGCTTGAAAATACTACAATCGTTACTAGCCGACTTTTAAATAATATGAATCCAACAAATTTTGGAATTTTAATAAAATACAAAATTGTATATTTCAGTTCACATGCGTCCAAATACAATTTATAGTGATTGTAGCTACTTCTCAACAAGTTTAAGGAATTATTCCTTTTTTCAAGGGATTTTAGAAGTATTCAATAGATTTTAAATATTTCGGTGTTAAAAGAAAGAAATTAATATGATCTTCAAGTTTTCGAACTGTGCTGCAGCTTAATTTTATAAAAAATTCAAAAAAAATAATAAAAAAATATATATTTTAATCAGCTTACAGGGGGTAGATATATTTTTACCAATAACTTTCAAGTTTTAATTGACAACTTTTTTCTACTCTCAAGTTTCAACTGAATATCTTCTTTGTAGAGTGACCATAAAATTCAGAATTCTAAAACGCCGGAATGGGACAAGTTATCGATATTATTTAAACTTTAACTGCCTAAAGTATATGCGCATATTTTGGTCAAATTTATAGTTCCTTAACTTTTATAGACTCCAAGATACTTCTTTTCAAGTCTTCTTCTTGCACAAACTTATTTTACTTTGTAGCCTCAGTACATTGCCAAATTTATTTTTTCATAGCTCTTTCACCACAAAATCACAAAAACAAAACCAATTGCAGACATATTTAAAGCTCATAACTGTAGCAATTTCCAAATCCTAGTTCTAACTAAAAGTATCTTATAAATACAAAGTGCATTTTAAAAAAGTCATAAAGCGTCTGCTGGACAATGCCAAGTTATATAAATAGATACATTTAGTTGACATAATTGCACTTGACTCCGTTTTATATTTGCAAACGTGGCGCACACGAATACAAAGCCACACACGCACACAAAGATACACATAGATACACGGCGCTCACACAGATACAATTGCTTTTGTTGATCTGGCAACCTTCAATGTTGGCGCTTTGCCTTTCACAATGCATTTTATTTAAAAACAATAAAGTTTATGTCATTTTCATAGTCGGTCCCACATGCTTTCAAACTGTAACTGTGTGCATATAACGTATATGTATAAGTGTGTGTATCTGTGTGTATGTATTTGTATTTGTGTAGTGTACAAAAGCCGCATGCAGACAATGTAATTATTATTAAGCAAGTATGTGTGTGAGTGTATCTGTGAGACACAAATGAATGTCAGCGGCAGCGACTAGGTACATGAGATACATACATAGATACATAGATACTGCATCCATACATATGTACATATGTGGGTAATAACTGCCGACATCGGTGCCATTGCCATCGCAACCAGAAGATAATGATGATGACATCTTTTGTTTGCACAAACTGCAACTTGGTCTATGAACATAAAGACAACTTGTTGGCTGGTTAGTTGGTTGGTTGGTTAGCTGGTTTGATTTCCTTACTGGCGGCGCACACTGGCTCGAAAGCGATTTATTTGCGCCAAAAATACGCGATAAATGCAGCTGGCGGCGGAAAATTTGGATTATATGTTACTCACAAAATTTATAGCTGGTCACACCAAAATTTTATGCCCTTTTTCGTCTTTAACAACCAAATCCCACCCTTATAGTCCATCTCCTCTTTGTAGCAACTAGCTTTTTTTCCGTCGTCGTGTTCATCGTCATCATTTATTTGTCTACTTAGATGTACAAAAATTGTCTCCCAAATAAATAAACTTCAACCCAGTGTGCTTTGTCTTTCCGTGGGGTGCTTAGAGATAGATATCCCGTGTACGACGTTGCCTGCTTGGAACTGCTTCTGGTACAGGGACTTAATTTGGCTTAGCTTGGGTTGACCATAATGAGAATGTTGCAACTAAGTCTTGAAGCTTGTTTGAGAATGCCATTGACTTTGCTTTGGATACAGGCACAAGGCAAATGTATCTCATAGATGCATCGACAACTTTGTTTTGGCTTTTGGAACATTGCAATTTGTGTTAAAGACTTTTGTTGTAAATTAAATTTCAACTGCATTTGTCGCGTCAGCTGCAGTTGTCAGAAGACGCCTTAAGTTAAAAATTTTTGCTGCGAAAAGCTTAATTGAAAATGTTTGTTTATTCGGCGTTTTGGCCAGGTGTGTGTGCGTGTATGTGTGTGTGTGTGCGAGTGTGTAACTGTGTGTGTATCTGTGTGTGGGCTGCCAACTTGATAACAACAAAAACAAGTTTGCGGTTCTAATTGAAGTAGCAAAAGCAAATAAGCAGCGCTGCACAGTGGTACGAATAGCAGTTTTTGTGGGCAAAAATTAATTAGGCGAAATATTTAAAAAATATTTTTTGGATTAAGAATGGGAAATCAGGCAAAAATTGCGAATTTGTAACTTTGCGAATTAATAATGTAAACGCTTACATTTTTATATGAAAATAATTATAAAATCGTTCTAGAAATTTTAACATTTTTGTTTACATGCAAAATAATTTTTTTATTATATAAATTACGTATTTAATGAGAATATTTAGAAAAATCGATTTTTGAGAAATTTTTAATATTTTTATTTACATGCAAATCATTTTTTTTATTATATATACGAAATTAATGTGTTCTATTAATATTTAAAAAGGATAGTACGTAATTTCTTTTTTAAAAGACGTTACTAAAAGTTAGTGTAAAATAATTGTGTATTGACTCATTATTTTTGAGATTTACTCTATATGGATTTCAAAGGAGACGTCGTTTGAAAGAAAAAGTTGTTAATAATTAAAGTTTATATGTTTTGGAAGACTCTGGCACCAAATCTATATGATTTATATTAACACTATCTGAAAATGATATAAAAACATTGTTAAAAAAAAATGTAATGGAACATAGTACTAAAATAAATTAGAAAAAATCGCATATATTTAAAAACAATTATTAGTTGCATCTGAAACAACAAAAAATATTATAAGCTTCGTCACAATTAAATAAAGTGAAAAATACGTAAAGTTTGCAAAGTAAAAAATTACGATCTAAAAAATCCTCTAAAGCAAATAATTAAGAAAATCATTTCAAATTTTACCATTTTTACTTACTTACAAAATAAACCTTTTATTATTATATAAACAGGAAATATGCATTTTATTAATTTTTTTTTTTAATTTCGAATTTCTTTATAAAATTTTAAAAGTTTTTAATTTTGAATTTCTTAAAAAAAACGCTACATAATGTTCATTTTATTAAAAAAAAAAAATGTTAAAAAATTTTACCCTTATATTTACTAAGATTTTGACACCAAATGGAAAGCACACTTTAAAAAAAATTGGAAAAATCTTAATTATTTAAAAAATTTATTATATAAAAAAAAAACAACAATGGCAACTTAGATTTAAAAAACAAAAAATTATGAAATTATGAAAAATGAAAAATACGTAAAGTTCGCAAAGTAAAATATTGCGATCCAAAATTTCCTCTAATGCGAATAATTACAATAAAAAATCATTTTAAATTTTAACATTTTTATTTACCTACAAAATAAACATATTTTTTATTATATTAACAGGAAATATGCATTCGATTAATTAATATTTTTTTAAATCTCGAATTTTTTTTAAAAAACAAAAACGTTACAAAATTTTCGTTTTTTTAGAAACAAATTGTTGAGAAATTAAATTTTTATATTTTCTAAGACTTTCACACCATTTATTGATTTAATTCATATATACCTCACATAAAAGTTGGATAAAAAAATTGCTGAAAAAATGGAATCTATTTCTTTAAAAAATATATAAAAATACAAATTTATCGATTTTTTTAAACTTTAAGGGGCACACCTAGTGTGACAACCTAAAAAAAGGCCATTTTTGGGAATTAAAAAAAAAAAACTAGTGAATCCATCTATTTAAAATTTTGAGGGTATATTTATACATGTTTGGAGAATACACAGTAAAATTTTTGAAATAAAATATTAAATATTTTTGAAATGACACGTGATCTCAGGTATATACCGACTATCTAACTGCCGAGCGGCTACTCTTTTAAATTGCTGTAAATCAAAAACTATTTAAGATATCGATTTAAAATTTTAGTATGTTATTTTTAAAGGTATAACCTATCGAAATATGGAAAAAAATCGATTTTTTGAAAATTTCACACTAGGTGTGCCCCTTAATGTAAATAATTAAAAATATTTTTAAAATTTTAACATTTTTATTTACCTATAAAATTAACTTAAATGAACTTTTTTTTACACAAACACTAGTCCATTAATTTTAATTTTAAAAAATTTGAAATTTCTTCTTTAAAAAACGCAACAAATTGCTCGTTTTATCTAAAAAAGTGTTTTAAATAGTTCAAGCTTTAAATTTGTTTATCATTATTGCACCAAATCGATGTTATTTATATTTTTACCATCTATAAATTAGATAAAAGAATTATAGAAAAAAATGGATAATACTGCTTTAAAAAAGAAATTTGAAAAAATTCTCACTCATTAAGGAAAATTTATTAGGAAAAAGTACATACTATGACAACCAAGATTAAAAAAAATAAGCATAAGCTTAGTCACAAATAAATAAAGTAAAAAACGCGTAAAGCTTTAAAAACTATAATTTTTGACGATTCAAAAAATCGTTTCAGTGCAGTTTTCGTTACCTTATTCAGCTTGACCCTTATACCAATATTTAAAATAATCGAAATTTTTTTCGCACTAAATTTTCTCATGTTGACCACTGTGCTTGGCACCTACCTGCTGCATGGTGAAAGCACCAACCAGGGTTGTATATTTTATGTGCACTGAAAATTCCTGCTAGCTGGCAGCTCTGTTAGTCAAGGGAGCTGCTTGGTAAAAAGTTAAATT
The DNA here is from genome assembly GCA_037043745.1 of Chymomyza amoena. NCBI lineage: Eukaryota > Metazoa > Arthropoda > Insecta > Diptera > Drosophilidae > Chymomyza > Chymomyza amoena. The sequence continues at coordinate 75,222 of JBAMAX010002991.1, forward strand.
ACAAAACATTGTAAATATTTGCGCGCTAAGCACAACAAAAAGCTGCACGCTATGAAACGTAAAAAAGTTAACTAACTACTGGGGAAAAGTAAAGCTGTAAAAAGAACAAAAGCTGACAAGTTTCAACAACTGTAATATCAATTTATTTATATATGCTTACTATATACACTATATTTACATTAGATATTTTAAAAAGTAATACTAAATACATACAAAATATAACAAAAGCTTTTGCAGCAATTAGGCTTAGAAGTCCATATCCCAACCGCTGAGCTCTTCGGGTGGTTCATAATCTTTCTCCACGCCCGAACACTTAAAATATTGGACGTCTGTTTTACTTTTAAGTACGCGTTTTATAGGCGCTGGTAGCTGTTTCTTTCCGAAGCTTTTCCCAGTCCAAATTATCGAACCAACTATGTCTTTTGATATCCGCAATACCTCTCCGCTGATAGCCCAAACGTTCCGCCGGCAACTGTTTGCACAGGTGCTTGATCAAATGTTGCGCCGATTTCGGTATACGGGAGGGCATATGTATAATATCGAGGCCACTTAGGATTAGTTGATAGATCTTAACCTGATTGTCACCGCGGAAGGGTGTTGTGCCAACAAGCAGTTCGAATATAAGTATGCCCAGCGCCCAATAGTCGACGGAGCGATCGTGTCCGCGATCGAGGATGATCTCTGGGGCGACATACTCGGGCGTGCCGGCAAAGGTATTTGTTTTCTCATTCGGACGCACGTATTTGGCAAAACCAAAGTCCACCTGGGGAAGTCAAAGAAAGTGGAGTTGAAATACTTGGAAACTTCTTAAAGGATCAAAAAAAGAACTTTGAGAAAATCAGGCAAAACCCCTCTAGTTCCATTATCCATCACTCACCAACTTGCAGTAGCCATCCGCCGTCAACATTAGATTCTCCGGTTTCAAATCCCTATAGATAAAGTTATGCGCATGCAAATAATCAAAGGCTTCAACCACACAGCCGGCTATAAACTTGGCAGTCTTTTCATCAAAATACTGACGCTTTGTCATCACTGTCCAAACATCTCCGCCCATGCATGCCTCCATCAAAAAGTATACATACTTCTCATTGCGATAGGTGCGATAGAGTCTGGAATTTAACGAAATTTATTAAATAATTCCTAGAACTAGAAATAAGAAGTATCGAGCTTCTTACTGCACTATAAACGGCGATTCACGGCACTTGATCATCACATTCTTCTCATTGTAGACATGAGCGATTTGATCCTGCTTGACTACGTCAATTTTTTTAATAATCTTCAAGGCGAATACTTGATTATTGTGGGTGACCAGATCGACGCGACCAAAAGCACCTGCACCCAATGTGGCAATCTTTTTAAGTTCTGAGATGGCAATTTGAGAATACTCATTGTCGAATTCGGTGCTCTTGGCGCTGGACCGGGTTTGTACATCATTCAGTTCGGTGGGTTTCTCACGCAGCTGCTTTATGGTGCCCAGATAGCTGATGAAGGCTCTGAAAAAGTGAATGAGAAATCAATTTAGTCAGTTATATTATTATATTCAATAAAAAAGTTGTATAGTATTTTTAATTCTGGTGGAAGACTAATCAAAAATATGTTCAAAAATTTAGTTGTTGATTTTAAAAATCGTAAGCCAGATATTCGAGGAAGAGCTTGCTAGAATCCACTTTGTTCTTAAAGGACAGACTCTGCGCTTGGGATTGGCTTACAGATCTTAACACCACATCAACATCTCTGATCTTAGAATTTTTTGTTTAGATATTGTTCGGTTGAGGGAATTCTGATTCAAAATGATTGCTGCTTGGTGACTTCGACAACGCTTTTCACAGCTCATTATAAAATCGGTTAGGAACTGCAAAAGTTTTTGGTAAAAGCTGAGGATATTCGATACTGAGCCGTAATTTTTAATGTCGAACATTTCCGGCACTTATTAAAATCGTTTTTGAGATTCAAGTGTTTTGGTAAAAGCTGAGGATGTGCGTTAATATCGAACATTCCTGGCTCGTTTTAAAATCGGTTATGAAATATAAGAGGTTTTGAAAATTGTTGGGGAGATACTGCGCGGATATTTTTTTGAAACGGACATCCCTAGCTTAGAAACTGCAAGATTTTTTGGTAAAAGCTGAGAATGTGCGATACTGAACCGATTTCTCAAATCTCCAACATTCCTGGTCAGTACTAAATTTGGTGAAAAACTTCAAAAGTTTTTGGAAAAAGCTGAGGATGTGCGTGACTGAACCGATTTATTTAATATCGAAAATTCCTGGGGTAAAACTGCGCCGATATTTTTTTATATCGCAATTAGTGGGTCGATACTTCGCCGATATTTTATAAAATCGTACATTTCTGGGTCGATACTGAATGTTTGCGATTCAAATTTTGATTCTACAATAGTTCTCGATCAGTTACAAATTGTTCTAGTATTGAAATCGCACGAAAAAAAATGGTTATCCATGTGTTGGGGTGAATTTAATTAGAATCGTTTGAAAACTCAACCGATCCGATATTAAGTAAATTAGTGTCGATGCTGATTATTTAATACCAATCTTTTTATTTTTTAAATATCTGCGGCTTTCAGCTTCCAGTAGTATGAGCAAAAGTTGACAAATTGGATCCGATGTTTTGAAAATCGATTTTAAGTTCTTAATTTTTAGCAATTTGAGGAAATAATTAGAATTGATTGGGAACTCAAAACCCATCCGATATTTAGTAAATTAGTATCGATACTGGATATTTTATAACAATCAATATTGAGGAGCAGTTACCAATTTTTGTAGTATCGGCGTCGAATTTACAAATTTTTCACAGAGTTATATCTTTAATTTGATTGTTGTTATACCGTTGATGTGGTTAGATTAATTTCTTCATTTAACTCAATATTCGATACCGATATTTTGATTATTATCGTCGCTATCGAGTTTTTTAATATTTGTATAGAACACTTATTTTCGTTATAAACTTAGAAATAATTTAATACAAACTTCGACTATTAAAGCAAAACAATACAAAATTTAAGAGCATATGCCGATAATAAAATAAATTAAAAGGATCGCTCCTTGGGATCTATATCTCCTTGACATAAAGGTTCTATGATAGAAGATAAGAGGGATACCCTTCTTCTGGCAAGAGCGTTACTCTCCGAAACTATTTGTTGGGACAATTCAGAAAAATCTCAAAAATAGGTAGGCAGAATCCTTATTCTCAAATTTTTTTTTACCTCTTTAAGGTTATCACATCCAATGAAGCAATTTATCAAAGTCATATGACGACTTTTGAAAGTAAAAAAAACTCATAGAGTATCGGAACGAACAGGTTGATCGGTCTTACCAAGCTGTTTAATAACAATTATCAAGATTTATTATATTACCAAATATTTTTAAGGGCTTTGGACCATTAGGAACATATAAGGAGATGTAACTGACATTGTGGTACCCAGGGTCGTTTAGAGAAAATACGGTCCCGGGGGTTAAATGTACCGGCCCCTCTATTATACCTTTAAATAATATCACGATAGTAATTTCACCAAGCCCCTAAAAAAACTCGACCGGGAGGAATCTAGCCCTAACCCCTCACACTCGTCTACCCTGGTGGTACCTTTGAAACTCATTTAACTATTAATGAAGACTAAACGATCCCATGTCCGTGACTTGACAATTCACTATGCAACTTACTCTCTGTCCAATTTGAGCACCTCAGTGCCTGGAGCATCGGCATAGACACTAGCTTGTCTACAATCCGCATTCATTAGTGCCTGTTCGCCAAAGTAGTCGCCACGTTTACGCTTAGCCACCACCTGCTCCACTTGATGCTCATCCATTTTCTTAATGGTTACGGTGCCGCAGCGTATGATGAAGAACTCATTACCCAGCTCGCCCTCACGCACTATGCAGCTGCCCGTCTCATAGAAGGTCTGGAAAAATGTTCAAGATAAACTGGGAACAACATACACCTGCCCTACTTACACGCTGCAATAAGTCCACAACTTTGGTCAGCAGATTCTCCTCCAGCTCCTGCAAAAATGGTGCCGAGCGTAAAAATTGCAAATTTTCCTCTCGTTCACGGGAGCCCGATATTTGCATAATGGCGCGAAAAGTTTCGCGTGTAATTTTCCAGACCCGCGCATCCGTAGCCGCTGCAAAAAGAAAAGTAATCAGTTAACAACTTTTATCGATAAATCGATTTTTTTGGCATACCTCTAACCGTAGCCTGTCGGGGCGCATTGTAGAGTATGGCCAGTTCACCAAATACGGTAGCTGGTCCAAATTTGCCCACATGTTGACCCGCCTTGATCACATCATAGTAACCCTCGGCGGATACATAAATTTCGGAGCCCTCCTCATTCTCGTTTATTATGTAACTATCCTTGTCATAGCTGGCCGACGCCATGGCATTGATAACCATCTCCTGGCGCTCTTTGTCCATTAGATTATTGAGGAAATCATTACGTTCGATGGCATTGTGTATGAGATTGCGTGTGCTAAGTGAGACAAAAAGTTTTTCAGATGGGGGCAATCAATGAAAATTTGTGGGAACTGAGGTCTGGGAGCTGTCTTTACTTACGCTTCATCCTTTGCATTAAATTCGATTTCAATGTCCTTTTGCACCGGCAGATTTGGTCTCGCAAATATGAGACCTCCTTCCACGCGATGTGCGTTAGTCGTGGAGCTTTTATCTCTTTTATCGCCATTGTCCTTTGGTGTAGGTATTTGATCCTAATTGGTGTGCAAAAGGCAACCAACAGATGATAAACATTGAGTTATGTTGTTGTTGTTTTAGTTTTTTTATTTGTTTGGTTGGTTAACATTTGTAATGGTTGTTGGGTAGTGGAGTGGTTTTGACTTTTAGCTTAACCAAGTTTCTGGTTTTTAACTCCTAGATGGAAGGATTGGTCACTTTGAAGTGGAAACATTGTAAGCTGATATTAAGTTCAGTTCACGCTGCACAGATAATTTGAGGTTGATTGATGTTAAGTACTTCTACGTTTAATACTTTAATGCATTTACCAGGGCTGGAAAGCACTTCAATAAGAGGCCGGAGTGCATTCTCCTAAAATCCCAAAATTTTTCTTAAAATTAGTTGTAATATTTTCCCAAATTGCCTACTCATTAGCATTAGTTATAACCCTCACATCAAATTTCTTAGTTTGGCAACCCTGGTACTTAACTTGACCTTAAAACAGCACTTAATGAAATTGCCACCCAATGTGCATTCCCTCACCTACAAGACGTACATATGTATGTACAAACAAACATACATATGTACTTATATAACAACATTATTCAGCAGTTTTGCGAATTAAAGATTTTACGAGCTACAACAATGCAACGTATCCCCTACAGAGTCTAGCGGAGCACCTTCGCTACACAAGCCGCTCTTGTGATTAAATATTTACCTATACCATTTGCACACCGGAAACGTTGCCATTATAAGCATTTCCTGTCAGCAAGCCAGAAACTACATGGCCAAGGTATTGCTCTACTAGCTGAGTATATGACGCACAGTGGTCGAAATCTTCGATCAAAGTGCAGTTTTAAAAACTGAACTGGGAGCAAAAAATTTGTGTTAAACGCAAGAGCTCCAAATTCCTGATTATTAAGACTAATATAGACAGGACTGGAATTATCCTTGAAAAATAATTAAGCACAAAAAAATGAAATATCCTGAATGAAAATAATTGTTTTTCAAATTAAAAAATATTTTATTATACCGATTTAACATTCTAAGCTAAGTCCGGCTATAGAAATTTTGAAGCTTATGAAAGATAAGTTTTAGCATATTAATAAAAAAATTATAGAAATTCGAAAATTATGGCTGAGAACAATTACATACGAAACCATCATAAATCATAATTATCATAAGATCATAAACTTATTAATTTTTGAAATGAAATAAATAATTTCTTTTTGATTTTCAAAAAATTTTGTAAAATGTAATCTAAAAATCAATTTTGAAATGTAAAATTTGCAATTTATAAAAATTTAAAAAGAATTTTATATATTTTTTTATTTTTAAATTGAAAAATATGTAGTATATTTTTTTTCTACTACTTGTTTCCTACTTCCGGCTTCCAGTTCTTGAACTGAAATACAAATCATTTACATTTTTTTTTCAAGAAATCTATATTTTAGAAAATTAACCTTTACTTAAATTCACCCGAGAAAATTACCCACAGTCTAAAGTTATGTTAGAAGTTTTTTAGAGTACCCAAGCACTGTACCAAATTTGATCAAAATCGATTGACTATATCATACAGCTCCCATAGGACCTATCGGTTCTATTTTCTTTTTTGAGAGTTTTTTCAGCGAGTTTCCACGCATAAAATGACATAAGAACTTTTGAATTTTAAATTTAAGAATGAAAAATTATTAAAAAATAAAAAAAATATCTCAAACAAAAAATCGAATTTATTTTTTTTTTAATTTAATATTTTATATATCATGGTAAAAAAAATCGAGTCAATATTTTTATACGTTTAGAAGATATGGCTTATCAAAAAATAGTCTAAAAATGAGAAACCCTATATTCAGTTATTGATAACTCGATAAATAACACTGTCAAACAGTGATTTAGAACTTTTCAAGTGACCTAGTGTACGTTGAAGGTCTTGACGAGTAGATCACGATAGTGTGTTTCAAAATTGTCTAACACCCCAAAATCGCAAGTTATTGCTTAAAAACCGTTTTTCGGGTACTGCGATCACTCCCACAATCGCAACGTCGCCATTTTTCAGCCTTTAAAAAAGTCACTTGAAAAGTTCTTTGATTTTTTTTGATTTTGTAGTACAGTGTAATCGGAATTTGTGTAAAAACTGTGTATAAATTATAAAAATCGGAAAAGGTCGGCAAAAAAGTGGCCCGCTTCACTTATTTTCGCCGATATAATCTAGTTAATAATTTTTCATAAAATTTGTTACAGTGCTTGAGCATTATGAAAAATGAAATATTCTTAAATTTTCGCAACATTTTGTCAATTATAAAAAAAGAAAAAATTAAAATTCACTAAAGCGCCCTCTGGCGGCGGTCCAAAGTAAAAATATATGTCAAAAATGGAATACTCAACCCCAAAATTCCTATAAACACATTTGGCTAGGGGAAAAATTAAGTTTTTTGGTCATTTCAATGAATTGTCTATGTCGATTTTGAAATATGTATTTTGAAAAAAAAAATATTTTGATAAAGTGACAGACCCGAAATTCATTTAAGACCAATAGTTTCTTGGGCAAAGTTGCTTAGAATGACCCAAAGAATCAAAATCACCGTGAGCCTTTATACCGAAAAAAATTGAGCCACCATTATTAGCATATATATTCAGATAATAGGTTTCTTTATAATATGATGTTACAGGGTTGCTCCAATTCGGTCGGAACCCGATTTTAACGTTGACCATTTTTTAAGTTTATTGTAGAATATACTACTATAATCTGGTACATCCCTGGTGGATGTATATTTTAATTATAGCTACAAATTAATAAATTAGGCAATAAACAATTTTATAAATATTTTTATAGCTATTGAATCAAAAATAATTACATAAAACTTATTTCTTTTCATTGCAGGTACGTAAATCTGACCTAATCTAATAATTTGTGTTATTTTGCAATTCGTTACGTAAGTAGAAATAAAGCTTATATAATCTTTGAAAATAAAAAGAAAGCCCCGGAGGGAAAAAGATGTTAAATAATAAAAAGGCTCAAAACAGGGTTAGCTTTAAATTAAAAAAGTTATTGGTCAATTTGATAAATTATTTACATATATTTGCACTTAAAAGAAAACAATTTTACTTCTACTACCGTAGGTTGAAGGGTTCGCAATTTAGACAAGATTGGCACAAAGTGGTTTCAGAATTTTAGATTAAAAATTCTTTACCATTTATTTGTAAATTTTAAAAAAGTTTAATTAATATTTATTTAGGCTAATTAATTAAATGCAATCAAACATTTCGCCCACTGTGCGACGCAGAGGTTGCACATGTAGAGACGCCGACGCTAACGCCGACGTCGACGCCACAAGACGCTCTATAAGACCGAATGCCGTTATTGTTTTTGTTACGTGAAGGGAAATTTGCTGTCTCAGCAGAAACAGCAACAGTTTTGTTGGTTACCTCCAAGCTGTGTAGAGGAGGGATTGGGGTTTGGGGATCTCAGCTGACGCATTGCAAATTTGAAGGTCAGTCAGCGGTTACTTAAGAGAGAGAGACGCATGCATATATAATGAGATAGTTAAAGAGCGAGAGAGATCTACTTTTGGTAAATTTTGATGGTCAAAAGTTAGAGTCTTGTTTTTGTTACTCGACTATTAACATTTTATTTGCTATAAGAAACATTTCTTGGTGGGTCAGTAGGGGGGAGGGCTTTATTTACTTGGTAGCATAAAAGCATTAATTTGGGTAATAAGGGTGTAGTAACTGCTACTAAAACGGATTATATAATTAGTAATGAGAGCTTAATTAAGGCCAAGTTTTAGGATAATATTTGGCAAGTAAAATTTTATATAACTTTATGGTGGGGCGTTAAGCTAGGCAAGGTAAAATTGTTTGGCTGAGGTAATATAAATTTATTAGAGAAAATTAAGGCGGTTTTATGAGCATGGCTGGAAGGTATAAGGTGTAAGATATCTCATGAGGTTATTGAACTGAGGTTATATTAAAGGTCAAAGATACTAGCTCTGAAACGGTAGCTTAATGTTAGGTATATGAACTTATAAGCCTCGAGAACTGGCTCAAAAAATTGTCTTTCAAAAATAATTTTTTGTTTAATGGTTGTAATGGGAAATAGGAAAGATTTTGTAAAGTTTTTGTTATTATTTTGTCATCGTCGAATTTGTTGGAGTTATAGAAACTCAATAAATTAATTGAAAGTCAAAAGATTTAAAATTCTCGCTCTTAGATTAAATGCGTTTATTTCTGGCAGTGATGGTGACCTTGAAGAGTTAAAGATTTTGAAAAGCAGTTCGTTCATTATAAAATTAAAATTAATTTAAATCTGGAAAACTCATAAATTGTGAAATCCTCGCTTATAGAACTGGTTCAAAACATTTTCTTTCAAAAATATATTTATTTCTGGTTGTGATGGTGTGCATAGAAAGAATGAAGGATTTAGGGAAAAATTCAAGATTTTGGAATGACCTCTGTCATTGTAGAATTTTTTCAAATTATAGAATTAAAATTTTTCAAAAGTTTCTAAATCATCGAATTTGGATTAAATATAAATTTAGGCCATCGCTTGATCAAAAAGAACTCGCTTCGCAACAAATAAAGAATCGGAAATAAAACCAAACTCAATTGTTAGATACTTATTGAAGCCCTCATATAGCATATAATTTCTCTTGGACAGATTTAAGATTACGAATATTTGGTTTTAGCGAATTTGGTCATCAAGCACAAATCAGGGGTGACAATAATAGGACTTATTATCGTCCTTGACTGAGACGGTTGACTTATTCGATAATTTGTTTGTCTTGGCTTCTAATATTCTGCCTTGGGATCAAAAAAATTTTAAAATGTGCCTTAAATCTTCATATTTACTCGCAAAACAATATTTTAGTTTATGCGCAATAAAAAGAGAGGTAAAGTTATTTATCCGTTTTCTCGTCTGTATGAACCACATTGCTCCGGAGATCATGAGAGCTAGGAAACCCATGTTTTTACCAAAAGACAAATCTAGCGAATCGCATTATATTAATATAGGTTCTTTGAGACATGACTCTTTCAGAGGAAAATATTAGAACATTAAACCATCTGAGGACCTACGAAGTGAAGTATAGCAGAAGAAGAAGATACCATCACCATAAAGACGTAAAAAAAAAATGTATTCAGATGATGATATGAGTATGGTTTATTTCTGTATAAAGGATACAGGATCAAGGAACGTCCGTAATTTTAAGTAAGATATTTGCCCGATCTCTATCTTAGCTAAAATTGCTTAAGCTTTAATCGGAAAGTCTTCTAGGTTAGGTGTTGAAATGTTGAAGGGTGACAGTCGGAGCCTTGTGACGTCATTGCACAGCTCATACACACGCAAGTTAAAATTTTAGCGTATTTCGTGCAGAACATTGCTCTAGATACAAAATTAAACAGTCGAAATTTATCTGAATTTGGTAAATTAAGATTTATCTTAAAAAACGTAAAGAAGTCCATACCATAAAATGCCTACTCATTTTTATTTTAAATAAACTTTAACTTCTAACTTCCTAACTGATTGAGCTAAGTATATATCCCGTCGAAAGTTGGGGACTTTTTTCCCAGGGTCCGGATCTCTCGGAGGGGCCCGTACTCGAAAGTCATTCGGGAAGATCTCACATTTTTCGACAATTATACGTATTTTTATGAATTAAGAAAAATTGATAGGGGCCCAGATCCGAGATTTGCCCCGGGGCCTGGATATTCTCTACTACCCTGATTATTCTATATATGATGCAATTAAGAGTATTCCTAGTGTGACAAATTCAATTTGGGGCGAATCAAGGACATTTTTTTAGGAGAAAGGTTTTTCTATTCAGCTTGGATTTGATTGACTTGAAATAAAATATACTGCGAGTTTCAAATTTCAATAAAAAACACCGATTTTCATTGAATTCAATTCAAAATGAAATTCCCGGCCACCCGGAGGCAGTCATCGTGACACTGGGACGTTGCTTTTAAAACCAGCCTACATCCCGGCTTATCTGGACGAGTTGGTTACACTAAGCATGCTCAAAGCGCCCCTTTAAAACTCTTCTCTGAAAGCCTTTAAAGCCATCCTACAATTGTTTTTCTCACTTTGACCGCAGTATCTGTCCTTTGGGACAACCATTGGACCACAAAAGTCAACAGCATGCTGCCTGTGTGCTGTCAGGCAAATTCTCATGTAAAAAGAGCAATAGCTCCGACTATTCACTCTTATCAGGCAACCAGACAACCATCAACAACCTCATCCACCTCCAAGTTAACCCCAGGTTAGTTAACCCATTTGCAAGCCCAACTCATTACTTACTTGACTATTCGAAGCATTCAATGTGCTGCTGCTGTTCGCATTGGATAAAAACTCGGCGCTCTTCTTTTTGCGCAGCATCAAAGGTGTGCTCGGCACTAGAACCAGCTCCGTGGGCATGGGCGGGGGCGTTGGTATGTAAATATCTGGCATGGTGGATGCACTTCTTTGCAGGCTCAATGTACGGCTGGTGTCAGCGACACTGTTGTTGGTGTTGTTGCCATCCTTGCTCTTTGTTAGATAATTGAGTGACACATTGCTGGAGCTCTTCAATGGTTTGTTGAGTGAAGCCGAAGGCTCCAGCAAATGGCGAACCTGAAGTCCACCATGTTGAGCTTGCGGTAATGTGCCATTTGGCAGTTTGCTATGGTTTTTGTGGTCGTTTTTGTTGTTGTTGCTAGTGTTGTTGTTGTTGTTGTTCTCATGAATGCAACTGCCGCTGTTTGAGGAATGGCGGGACAAAAAGCCAACTACATCATCATTATGCTGATCATCATCATCATCAACATCATAGTCGCCGGGTTGCTCCCTGTTTGGTTGCTGTGTGAAACCAATGAAAAATTTAACATTTGTAGGTGTTGTTGGTGTAGTTGGTGTTCTTGGTGTAGTTGCAAGTGTTGGTGTTGTTATTGTTGTTGTCGTTGTTGATGCTTTGGGCCTGTTGCCATATTCATCAATTATGCCATTCACATTCACTCTGAGCTTAGACTCAAGGCTACCATTTGCTGCGCCCTCCTGAGGCACAGCCACATCTCCTCCTGCCTCATCCAAACTTGGCGCCTCAGTGGGCAGTGCTGTGGGGCGTCGCTCTTTGACTGGTTTTAATTTTGAATTGGAACGTGTGACATTAATTGCATTGTCAGTGACATTCCCGGCCGCCAGCAGCCCATTGGGCAACGCCGGCCCAGCTCCATTTAGTTCCTTTTCTTTGGCAGCCTGCTGCAGTCGTTCCTTATTAGAGCGAAACTTCTTTAGCTGTCGTGGTAGACTGCCGCCCGCACTGCCCCCACAGTCGTAGCCATTGCCCACTGAAGTGGGCGGAGGGTGCTCCACCGCCGTTAGCTCCTTCTGCAGCTGCCGCTCCTCCCTTGCAACAATTTCGGCCACAACTTCAAGTTGCGGCTGTTGTTTCAGGCGCTGAAGTTGCGCCTGGCCACAAAACATTTACCAAGATAAACAAGGTGCATGCGTGTGTGTATGTGTTGGGTGTGTGTGGGTGTGCGTGTTTTGCATGAGTGTGTGTGTATTTACAGGTGTGTTGTTGTTTGCATCAAATTCGTTTGAAAGTAGAGAAGAAACATATGTGCAAATATTAATTGAGTTGAGCAAAGAGAGCTCCCTTGATATTTGGCTAGAACTTTTGATGGCTGCTCTATATATAGAGCTAAAGGTATATGCTCGGTATATATATATGAACAGGTGTGAAAATAGTAGCAGCTGTATGTATGTATATGTGTGAAAATATTTATTTGCATATGTGTGGGTAGAGACTCACCTCACTGACATTAGGTGTGATAAGGGGCGTGTAGACGGGTTTCTCTTCACGGCGTACATAGCGACCTATTTGCTGCAATGATGAAAGAGTACAAAATTATTATGAAATGTTTACTCAAGATATCACGCTAAGGCCTTAACCTCTAACTCCCATAAGTCCCCAATATCAAATTGCTGCCAAGGGTGCATCCAACTTACATTGATCATCTAAATATCTCACGTGTAAAATTGTATCTTTTGCAAAAATTACTAATAAATCATAAACGAGAAAAATCCTTTTCTGTCAATGAAAATCCCCAAGAAAATCGCAGTGGGAAACCAACAAATAGCAATAATCATTTCTGTTGCATGCAATATGGGGAAGTTGTTGTTGCAACAAGGTTAATACGCAGATAAAGCCGCTAAAGTATCTACATATTTAAAAGATACAATTCAATGGCATTTGTTATTGTGCAATGAAGCTCAATGAAGGGATAAACTTGGCAAGCATTGCATTAAGGGATTCACACTTATCGACATTGTCAGCCGATTGATTTCAAAGCACACAGAAAGGTGTATATAGGATGGGAATATTTATATGTAGATAGGTATGTATAGGAATCGGATACACATTGAACACAAGTGGCATTATTTACTTATTTACTTATGTATTTACCATGGTTGGTTTGCTGTTGTTGTTTCTTATATACATGGTAAATGACATTTTAATAATATCATTTTGATTATATTATTTGTATATTTGTTTGTAGACACCTGTTGACAAATTTATCTGCTGCATAAATTTAAATAAAATAATTTTATTTCAAATTTGTGAGTTGACTATTAATTTATTTTATTTTTTTTTGGTTTAGACTTCAAATATTGACACAGTCTGAGAATGAATTCAATATTGACATATTAAAAGCTCTCAAAAGCTTTAACAAAAGAGACTTTTGAGTGAAATAATTTGAGTACAATTTTTGTGCTTTAATTTTGTTAAATTTAAATAATTTTAAAAAGCTTTTCTGCATTTTTATTTTAATAAAATTAATTTAAGAAACTTCTTTAAATTAACTTTTTTGAAAGGCAACATTTAAAAAAGGTCAATTATGAAAAAATAAGGGTAAGGTGGGGCAAATCCGACATAGTAATTGGTTTTGGCTTTAAAATGTTTATTTGACATCAAGTTTTGTATATCTTTCTAGAATTGCTGATTCTGACCATTATTAAATTTTGAGATGTGACTATTTTTCAAAAAAGTAAATTTTTGGACATTTTTAAAAATGGTAGGTCAAACCCGACCTTAAGTTTTTTGTCTGTCCAAATACAATAGCTTGCTGACTTATTTTTGGCTAGAGCTGGACAGACGTCTAACCAGACGGTCGGATTTGTCCCACTGTGTAATTTTTAATGACAACACGATTATAAAAAATTATGCGAAATTTCCAATCAACTCTATATCTGCACTAAAATGTGTCTCAAATATATTCCACTACTTAAAATCGAATTTAGAAAACTTTTTTAAATCTACTTTTTTAAAAGGCATCTAGTTACACAAAAAAACAACAAATAAAGTATGGAATAATTATGGTATGGTGGGGCAAGTCCGACCTAGTAAATAATTATGTTGACATCGAATCAACTCTTTCGATATACTAATGGAAAGCTCACGACTTACTGCAACTTTCTAGAACTGCTGACTTGTTCTAGCCATTAAAAATTTTTGAGGAATCATTATTTTTCAAAAAAGTAAATTAATTTGACATCTGTAAATGTGGTGGGGTAAGCCCGACCATCTATTTTTTGGCTGTCCATATAGCTTACTGATATATTGGGTTGCCCAAAAAGTAATTGCGGATTTTTTAAAAGAAAGTTAATGCATTTTTAATAAAACTTAGAATGAACTTTAATCAAATATATAATTTCCATTTTGTTCGATAACCTTTTACCATCTTCCCGGCAAATTTTGTATTCCACGCTCATAGAACTTCTGGCCTTTATCTGCAAAAAACTGAACCAAGTGCGATTTTATAGCCTCATCATTGCCGAAAGTTTTACCATTTAAGGAGTTCTGCAAAGATCGAAATAAATGGTAGTCTGATGGTGCAAGGTCAGGGCTATATGGTGGATGCATCAAAACTTCCCAGCCAAGCTCTCTCAGTTTTTGCCGGGTCATCAAAGATGTGTGTGGTCTGGCGTTGTCCTGATGGAATATGACACCTTTACGATTGATCAATTCTGGCCGTTTCGCGTTGATGGCTGCATTCAATTTGTCCAGTTGTTGACAGTAAACATCCGAATTAATCGTTTGGTTCCTTGGAAGCAGCTCAAAATATACCACACCCTCCCAATCCCACCAAACAGACAGCATAACCTTCTTTTGGTGGATATCAGCCTTTGAAGTGGTTTGAGCTGGATCACCATGCTTGGACTATGATCGTTTTCGATTAACGTTATTGTAAACAATCCATTTTTCATCTCCAGCTATGATTCGCTTTAAAAACGGATCGAATTCATTGCGTTTAAGATGCATATCACAAGCGTTGGTGGTACCCAAATATCAAGCTTTTTCACCAGTCCAAGACTTTTTATGTGATAATGAACGGTTGATTTTGGTATATTTAACTTCTCTCCTATCTCACGCTCAGTTACATGACGATCCAATTCGATTAATGCTTTGATTTGGTCATCATCAACTTCATTTGGCCGACCTGAACGTGGCTCATCTTTAAGTGAAAAATCTCCAGAACGGAATTTGCGAAACCAATTTTGACACTGTCTTTCTTTTAAGGCTTTATCACCATACACATCACGTAACTTTTTAGCAACCTGCTCTGCGTTTTTTCCTTTATGGAAATAATAATATAAAATATGACGGAAATGCTCTTTTGTGGACTCCATATTAAAAAGGGCGCCAAACAAACAAATGTAAACAAAATTGCGCGCACTTTTTTTCTAAAGCAAGCTAATATTGACAGCTAATAAATGTCGAAAGAAAAATACAATTAAATAGTCACAAGCTGTTAAAAAAATTATAAACGCCGACTATATGAAAAATCCGCAATTACTTTTTGGGCAACCCAATAGAAAACTTTATTAAATCTTCTTTTTTTAAAAGGCATTATTTACAATAAAAACATATAAATTATGAAATAATTATGATATTGTGGGGCAAACCCGACCTAGTAAATGTTTATTTGACATCGAATCAACTCTTTCGATATACTTCTGGAAAGCTAACGACTTACTGCAACTTTCTAGAACTGCTGGCTTATAGTAACCATTAATTATTTTTGAGAAATGATAATTTATCAAAAAAGTAATGTATTTGACATTGGTGGGGTAAACCCGACCATCTATTTTTTGGCTGTCCAAATAGCTTGCTGATATATGTTTGGCTCAAGCTGGCCTTCTGGTTAATCCCGCTATTTGGAGGTCGGATTTGCCCCACTGCATAATAATTATGACGACGCAACTATAAAATATATTAATCGAAATTTCTAACCAATACTATAACTGCACTAGGTAGCACTATGTATAAAGTTTATAGCCATTTATCGATTTTATCACTTTATTCAACAAGAAATAATGTGAAATATAATAATATTAAAATAATTTTATATTATACTAGTGGGTCCGGCAGGTGCTGTCCTGCCCAAACTTTTTGAATACTCTTTAAGTAAATAAACATCGTAAGATTCTCTAGTTGGCTTATTTGGAAAAATAAAAGATTTTCAGATTAGTTTGCAGCTCGATGCAAACTTGCGCCATTATTAGTCGAATGTCGCGCTTCTCGGGTCTATCTTAACCGAATTCTGCGAATTGCGGTCTTAACGTTCCTGGGCATTACGATTAGATTGATAATTAATTTGATTCGTTGCATTTCTTTCAAAAAACCTTCGTATTGACAACCTCTAAGACACGCAAAAATCAGATTTAAAATTCATCGACGCGTTCATGAGAACACCCGTAACACGTGAAGCATAAGTTTCTTTTATATATGACAAAAATAACTAACTAAAAAATATTAGTTAATCTGACAATGTACATAATACCACACTATAAAAAAAAACACAAAAAAATTTGTCCAAAAATTAAAAAAAATAATGTTAGGGGTGGCAGCTCTTAAAACTTAGGGGTATGAAAAATAGATGTTGGCCGATTCTCAGACCCACCCAATAGGCCACAAAATTTCATGAGAATCGGTGCAGTCGCTTCGGAGGAGTTTGGTAAAAATTTAAAAAACAATTGTTAGGGGTGGCAACCCTGGGTATAAAAAAAAAAGTTGGCCGATTCTCAGTCTACCCAATGGCAAACAAAATTTCATGAGAATCGGTCCAGCTGTTAAGGAGGAGTATTGTTACTAACATTGTGACACGAGAATTTTATATATAAGATATTTTATATATTATATTCCCAAAAATTATATGGAAAATCGTAAAATATTATTCTTGAGAGATTGACAACTGTCCCGTAAAGTATTAAAAAAAAAATGTTACGGTTTTTTAATACACTACACCACTTTAGCCACACTGTCGGATATGCCCCACCTTGCCCTAACTATCATTTTGACACATCAAGTTCTGATTTCTTTCTTCTTTCAAAGAATGGCAGAATTATTATTATTTTTAATTTTTAAAGAAAAATCTTATCAATAAAATCCATTTATTATTATTTTTTGTTATTTCGTGATTAAGTGATATCATAGCTATACACTACTTCACTGCTCCTTTGCTTATATATTTCTTTAATCATATGGTTCTTATACACAAACTAGCTATCTATATACAATATGGCTTTCATTTATCGCACTTTTCGGACTTTAAAATGTTTTTTTTTTCCGTATTGTTTATATTTGTTTATTTTCATTAACGCGCAAAGTGTTAAACATAAACAAAGTTTCCATTTGAGTGGATTTTAATTTTTGTTTTAATTTCTAATGTACGTTAAAGCAAACTTAACGATAAAACTGAGTAAAATATATAAAATACTTTAAACGTATTTCGTATTTCTGAGAATCAGAAAAGTATTTATTGTTTTTCATAGAATTGGATTAAAAAGTGTGCGAAAACTTTTTAAACGGCTGTTTATTAATTTTTAATGCATTCGTATAAAAAAATAATTATTGAATTTGGTAATTTTGGAAGGTAAAAAATTTTATTTTTTACTATATTTATTTTCACATAGGCATATTGCCGACAAAAGCTCATCAAATTATTTTTTACTTATGGCTACAATTCAGCTAAACATTCGCTTCAGATCAAAGAACTCTCCGAACTCTGTAACAAGTTAAAGTCTTTTGGAAACTAGATATCTAACCGTAGCTTGTATATTCTAATAAAAAGTTGGTAAGTTTCTTGTTACTGTTGTTAGTTGCAACTTTATTTGCTACCAATAACGTTTAACTAAAGATACATTAGTATCTATAGATGGCCAACTTATTGGCCAAATATAATTGAACTATTGTCGGCTTGACCTTGAATAAGTTCAAAGTTTTGCACATTTTGTGGCTGCTTGCATGAGGAAACTTACTCTGCTGATTTGGGGTTTGTTATTCATAGACGACTTATATCTGCTATCGACTTGGTTAAAACCACACACACACAGATACACCCACACACACACTCACATCTTCCCACACATACTGCCACACATTAGCAAACATTTTCAGCTTATCTCTCAATTGGCAGAAAAACGAGAAAGGCAAATAAAATATTCAAACCTTTTCTTGGCCCCTTCTGGCCAGCAGCAGACAGTCGAGGAGTCGAGTTGAATTCTAGGAAAGCTCACAAGGAACAATCCCCGTCCGCCGACCGCTGCTCAATAAACATGTCTCCATATATGCTGGCCTATGTATTTCTTTGAGTGTATCTTTGTGTGGTTTGCGTGGTTGCTGCGCCGGTGCGCACTTTGATATGCTAATCAGGCATAAACGACGACATTTTGACAGGTTTTCCGTTTTCCCACGGAAGCCAACAAACCCAAAGTCCCACCCGATAAGCCCGACGAGCGTCCCGGGCTCACTCTGCGACATTTTCAATGCATGTCGATTGTCAATATTTCAAATTTTTTTCCATCGCTTTTAAATTAAACGACTTAATCAGCAGCAGCTCTAGAAGAGCGCAGGATTCTCAATACCTTATCGATGCCTTTGCAGCGTTTTCCTGTACCCCAAACCTTGGAGCATTTGTCAAAGCTTCACGACATGTCAAATGTCAAACGTTGTGTGGAGCAATTTGAGCTGCGTTTCACATCCTGGCTCTGACTCTATGTATTTCTCCTCAGGGAGTTGTTTGTCTGATGGCAGTCAAAGACCCCATCCCATACCCCCCTCCAATACCTTATTTTGTATGATATTACGACAACATGTTCGAACATGATGTGTTGTCGATGTCGTGCAAAATATGACAGACGGACAGACAGACAGCACTTGGCTGCCATCTATGCAGATATTTACAAAAGATAGCTTCACATCTATGGATTGTGGATTGTGCATATTTATATTGGGGGGTCTGAAGGCGGGAGTGTCTTTCGCAAGCTGCTGTTTTACATTTTGTTCCAGATTTATGCATAAGCAAGTTTTGACTCGGGTAGAGGGGAGGGGTGTTACACAATGTGACCCATATGGTTAACATATTTTTGCATATTTAGTAGCTGCTCTTAACAGCATTTTCTTATCGAGGAAATCATGCGTTTGCACAAAATTGAGTGTTGGTTCATTTTTTCTTTGATTTCTGCTATTGTTTAATGGAGTTTGTAATTTAGTCAAGATCTCAATCATATTCACTTGAAAACAAAAAAAGATGATGTGTTTGTTTGTTAAAAAAAATTAGCTAAAACATTCTGAAAATCGCGCAAATATTGTAAAAATTGGTTGTCTTACTGGTTTTAAAAAATATATCTATAGTGACTAGATTTCCCACAATTTATTAAAATCGTCAACAGAATTTTACTTTTCAATCATTAAAAGATTAGCATTTGACTTAATTCTCAAATTGATAAAGATTCTTCTAAATTCCTTCCTCGGCTGCTTATTCATAAGAATCTGAGCATAGCCGGCAATAAAGAACATTATATTGCAACGCTTGTATCGAAAAAATTGAATAAAGTTGTTTCTCCTGAAATAATGAGTCCAAATGTCAAGTTTGGTTGTCCCGTCCGAAAGGTTTCACTCCACTTTCGAATTCTTACCGATTTCCTCCATACATACAAAAATGAAAATATTCGGACTTCTTCCAGAGTTCCATTATAAATATTATTACATAAAGAGGCCTTGGTAATAAAACAAAAGGATATTAACAATCTTATATAGTAATGTAGCATAGCCAATCAAAATCGATAAAATGATTTAAAAAAAAAATTTCCACCACAATCATATTGAAGACCAAAGAAACATCTTTCCAAAAAAAAAATTCTGCACTTATAGGCAAAAATAAGAAAATTCAAGATAGAGATGTGCGATATCAAATTCGTAATTTTGGGGTCGATACTATAGATTCGCAAACGATATTTTTAGGTATTATTAAAACTTTTTTAAGCGAAGGTCTTTTTCAACCATTGCCGTTTCACTACATATTTATGTAGTGTATAAAACATACGCTACGGATATTTCGATTCTCGATATATCGTTTATACAATATCAATTTGTCTGAAATAATTTTCGAACTTAATATAGTATATTTAGTCAGTGTTTCGACTTCTGCCATCCTGCAAGCTAATTTTATAGAAAATTAAAAAATTCGTGACCGATATTCCGATGCACGATGTATCTTTAAAAAAATATTAATTAATCTGTTATCATTTTCAAACTAAATATTGGATATTTTAGTCGCAATTTGTAGACTTATTTTTAAATTCTGAGTACAAGCTACAAAGTTTTGGGTAAATTCGATACTGATACTTTGATGATGATAAATCGTCCATAAAATACAATATACATATTTCAGGTATCATAATCAAGCCAAGAAAATTTTTGTTGTTTATTTTTGAAATAGGTTGTATAGAGTATATATTTCTCGGGATTGGTCAATAAATTTGCTACCGATATTTTAATGCTCGATATATCGTCGATAAAATACTATATACATTTTTCAGGTAAAGCTTAAGCCATTTGTTTTTTTTTTTATCCTAAATGGGTAGTATAGATTATGATTATATCGATATTAAACCAACCCGCTGATGTCTTCAAAAAAATTCCCATACAAAATTTCATAAAAGATTAGGCTAGTAGACATTTTTTTTCTTAAAATTGCAATAATTGTTTTTTTTTAATTGTGCTAAATTGAATCACAAATTATTCGTTAAAATAACGATAACACTTGGTCAACAAAATAACAGTTTGTAATTATTATAATAACTATTAAAAATAAAATAAAATGTTTACTGCTCTAAAATTGCTATTTAGGCGATATACTGCTTTAACCACTTGTGAATTATAAAAAACTTATTCACTAAAGTAGTTTAACGGTCAGATTTGTGTATCAATCAGTGTGAATCTGATATAAATAAAAGGAGTTAAATTTAGTGGATCAAGCAAGATTACTCTGCACCGTCCTTGCTCACTTCGCTTACTAATAAGGGTAAGGAATAATGGATAAGGAACTAAAAACCTGTTGCGATTCCCCCTTTTTTTTTAAAGCATTCCAATTAGAATATCTTATGTACGAGTACTTTTATATATTTCCATAGCCTCCTTTTACTGAGAGGTCCAAATACATGATTCTTAGAAATTATTTACAACTTATAATGAAATAGTTTAAAGTTGTTAGAGTTTAATCGTTATCATATTTTAAATAGGTAGTATATAGTGAATATTAGTTGAAATTGGTCGACTTTTGGTACATCCCCAAATTGGTGAACGATATTTTGAATATCGGTATAGCGTCAATACAATGCTTATTCATCTGGTATACGCATCACAGTTATTTATATGTATAATCTATCAAAAAATACGCTATCAATATTTCGATTGTCGATATATCGTCGATCCAATAACAATTTGTCTGGTATCATTTTGTAACTAAATATAGTATCCAGAAAGTCTTAGACGAGCTGTGTCGACTTATAGCGTTCTACCAGCATTTTACATATATTTATATCTGCCGATATTTAAATTCACGATATATCGGCGATATAATGCAAATTAGTCTGGTATGCATATCACTAGTTAAATAACAAGTTTATAACTAGAATCGAAACAACGCTAGCGAATTTTTTATATATTAAAGCATGTCAAAAAGTTTGCTATCGTTTATTCGATTCTCGATATATCGTCGATATATCAATTTTCTGGTATCATTTAGTCGGAATTTGTCGACTTATGTCATCCTACAAGTAAATTCTATAAAAAACGAGTGAGCCCGGCAGACGTTGACCTGCCCAAACTTTTTGAATACTTTTAAAGTGAACAAACATCGTAAGATTCTCTAGTTAGCTTATCTGGAAAAATATAAGATTTTTAGATAAGTTTACAGCTCGATTCAAACTTGCACCGTTATTAGTCAAATTTCGCGCTTCACGGATCTGTCTTAACCGAATTCTTTCACGTTCATTGCGATCTTCTAGATCCTGGGTAGCACGATTAGATTGATAATTAATTTGATTCGTTGTATTTCTTCCAATTGCAATACAGCATGCATTAATCGATGAGGAGACGGCATTCCCTGTTCTCAATGATTGAAACGATGTTAGACCTCGAACATTGATTAACAACAATACCAGTTTTTGTATATATGGCAATATTGACACAAAAACCGATATTCACAAATATTGCACGAACCAATATACACAAACACATCGAAATAAGCTATAAACCTTCGTATTGACAATTTCTAATACACGCTAAATCAGATTTGAAATTCATTGACGCATTCATGAGAACATCTGTAACACGTAAAACATAAGTCCACTACCGCAGTTTCGATTCTCAATATATCGTCGATTTATTAATTTTCGGGTATCATTGTCGCATCCAACAAGTTGATTCTTTAAAAAATCAATATATTACGCGACCAATATTTGGTGCTCGATATATCTTTAAAACAATATCAATTTGTCTTTTGTCATTTTTAAACTATATATAGTTTATTTTAACCACGATCTGTGAACTTATTCCGTATACGCGTTACTTATATATAAAAATAATAAATTCGTTTCCAAAATTTCGATGCTCGATATATCGTCGATAGAATACAATAATTATTCTGGTATCAATATTAAGCATCTAAATTTTTTTTTTAGTTTTAAATAGAAAATATCAATAATTTCGCGACCGATGATTCGATGTTTTATATATCATCTACAAAATACAATATTTATTTGTCCGGTATCATTATCAAGCAATCACAAATGGTTTTTGTTTTGTTTAAGGCTTACATAGTATATATTTTTCGAGATTGGTTGTCTTTTGCTGTCCTCCTTGTTATCTATATAGCACGACAATGAATTCGATACCGATATTTCAATGCACGATACATCGTCCATAAAATATAATATCAATTTTTCTGATATCATTATTAAGCAAATACCTTTTTTTATTTTAAATGGCGAAAATAGTTTTCGGGAATGATCAAGAAATTGGAAACCGATCCTTCGATGACGATATATCGTATAAAAAAAATACAATTATGGCATCATAATTAAGCAAACAAAATTTTTTAAATAAAGTGTATAAAGTACATATTTTTCGGGATTGGTCAATAAGTTCGCTACCGATATTTCGATGCTCGATATATCGTTAATAAAATATAATATACATTTTGTGGTATTATTATCAGGATACATTATTTTTATTTTTTTAGAGTAAGTAAGTAGAAATAAGTTTGAATAGGTCGACTTTTGCTGTGTAATTTATTTAGTATATCAATAAATTGCTGAGCGATATTTTGATTCACGATATATCGTGATATTTTAATGCAGCCAATAAAAAAATTGTTTTTTAAAAGATAGCTGCGGGTGGTGAAATTTTATATATAATATTAATAAATAGGTTCAAGCGCTATAAACATTATTATTTATTTAAGGCTTCGATTATTCGTACTAACAAAGTTTATTGCACTTTGTTCGCTAGTAGGGCTTAAAGCTCTGTAAACAATTTTATTTGCCATCGATTTTTATTGAATTCTATAGAATTTAAGTAAATAAATAATAGCACATGGATATAAATTATAAAACTGTCAGTGAAGTACATAAAAAAGTGTTATATATTTGTTTAGAAGGTTGTTTTGTGCCCGTGATAAGAGTTTGTGAAAAGTGAACGTCATACATAGGCCGGATAGATAACAGCTACAAGCATTTTCTATAATATAAATATTTATATATATAGTATTTATTTTATTTTTTATAATTCTAGCGAGTATTTTATTTATTTTTGTTTGGCTCCCCAAGTTATATATTATTTATGCCATTTTGTTGCGGCCACTGATTAACTTAATTAAACACTTAATCAACTTATCAGTTAAATTTATATCGTTATCAATTTGAGAAAATACTCACCACAGGGTTATCTTTCGTGTTGAATATCGTGTCGGTATTTTCATCTGTCTCAATGGTGAATTTGTTTTTACTTCGATGATGAAAGAGTCGCGGAAAGCAGGCCATGTTTGCATCGACCCCTCTATGTGATTCCCTCGAACTTGTTTATCTTTTAGTCGGTAGGTAGGTAGTCTATATAGTACTACGTACTATTAGATACTTTTAGATATTATGTGCTTTAGTTGTTGTTATTGTTGATATCTGTTAGTTTATTTAGGCATTTCCATGGTACATTTCTGACTGGGGACAGTAGCAAAGCGGTTATGGCATTTGGGGCTTAAACAACAAACTGATTACAACTGCTATTTAAACGTGATTTATGAACCCGGCGGATTTAATTGGCATTGTAAATTTGTTGCGTTTATTTGTAGCTCTTGTATATTATATATTTTTGTGGGGTTATATTTAGTACAATTGAATTGCTGTTGGGTTTGATTTGAATATAAATGTATGGGGTGGCATGTATATCGATAGAGTCGGCTATTAAGTGTTTTGGTGTTTGGGTTTGGGTTGGGGTTCCATGTGGCATAATCTTTTTAGTGCCTTGGTTTCTTATCTTCGTTTATAGTATGTATGCATTTCTTTTTAAATTGATTAGATTTATTGCGATTTATATGGTCGATTGGCTTGACGAGTTTTCCTGGGTTGAAAATGTTGTTATTGTTCAGCAATTGGGTCAGGGTAGTTGGGGAGGGGTTTTAGGGGGATTATAAGTTTTGTAAGCGTAGGGATATGGTCAACAGTGATTTGAACTATATATGTTCATCTGAACACCCAGAACTCGATAACCTTGACTACTAGGGTTGCCCAATTAAAATTAAAAGATTTTTGGTGTCAAGTTTGTGGTTTCTGAGTCATACATTATCATGTTCCCCCATTTTTTTTTCGTCCGGGGTTCAGAGCTTCCTCAGGGTCACGGTGTAGTTACAGTCGAACACAATGCACAAGGTATGAAAAAGGAGACGGTAAATTTTTTCCCCCCGGTCTCAGATTTTCTCTCTACGGCCCTATGAATATGATATTTAGTGAGCCGTATAAAATAAAAATTTTGTACCTTTCCTTTAAACACCTTTAAAGACAGTATTTATCAACCTCTTCTCGCTTAAGAAGTTTACAATATAAGTTGAAAACTAAAAAAATATACCGTCTATAAAAAATATTTCATTGTATATGTAGTTAAAAAAATGGAGTACGTAAAGTCGGGCGTGGACGACTTTGGGATACACTGTCCCACTAGCTTGCAATAAAGTCCGGTTCCTTCATAAAAAAAAAACATTTTTAAGCAAAAATTTTTTTGACCTATCGTTCTTATGGGAGCTATATGATATAGTCAACCGATTTCGATCAAATTTGACACAGTACTTTAATACCATAAAAAAGATCTGAGTGTCGAATTTATTTCAAATATCTTCACAAACTAACGAAAAACAACAAATTTGTTCAAAAATCGATGTCTTGGAAGATCGGCCTTATGGAAGCTATATGATATAGTCAACCGATTTTATTCAAATTTGGTACAATGCTTTAGAGTACCCAATAAACTTCTGAATGCCTAATCTGGTTACGATATCTTATTAAAAAATTAAATTTTGCGAATTTTGTATAAAAAATGGTATTTTGGACAATGGAAGCTTTATGATGTATAGTCAATCGATTTTGGTACAGTGCTTGGGAACTATAAAAAACTTTCGAATGCCAAATTTGGTTACGATGTCTTCATAAACAAACGAATTATTCATATAAAACTTTTATTTTCTTTTGATGTCGTCTATTGGGGTGTCTCTGACGACTCCTTCTATATGTTACAGTACAGGGTATACGGGTATAAAAATGAGAACTTCGATTTTCCACTAAGCCCTGCTCCAACTTTTCAAATACCCTTGCCGATCTTAAGCTATTTTTTTCAGTGTATGTTAGGTACAGAATATTTCACTATCGGTCACTGTCTTTAGAAATAAAGTGGAAGTTATGAAAAACATTTCATTAAAAATTAATTGGATTGACTATCATGGGAATTAATGTTTTTTATACGCATTATGTGTTCCTTAGAAGTAAAAACAAATAAGATTCAATCTTGATGTAGGAATATGATTTGAAAATTCCAATAAGAGCTACACGATTCTATTGTTGATTAATTTTTTTAGGAAATACACTTCAGTATGTCTAGCTTTTATAGGAAATTGGAAATGATAAGAAAGTGTTATTGTTGACCAAACGATCTGTTAATATTTCAAATAATATATAAGATAAAATATTTTATAAAAGATTTTTTATATTTAAAGAATTTTGCGTGGTAGTGGAGAAAAATATTCTTTAGCTAGAATAACTTTAAAGATATTAAGTTTGATAGATTTTTGCAAAAAAAAATTTTGTATACTGTCATTGGATTTAAATCTTCTTCAAAAAGCTTCGGCTGTCCAGATCTTGAAAAGATCTTGCTATTAAGCTCGTTCAGTAAGAAACGCTTTCCAATACCATTTTTTTCTCTTGATGGCTTAATGTAAATTAGTTAAGGTTAGGTTAGTTAAGCTGGACGGTTAAAGTCGAGATCATCGAGAGACAGGGCTCATTATAATGCCTGATTAAGAAGTAATATGTTCTTCCAGTAGGTTACATAAATGTGTAGTGCGTTTTCCAAGACTAAAAATGCTTCTGCATGGTTTTATGTAAATTTTGTAAGGTAAATTAGGCTGGTTGGTTTAAGTCGAGATCACACGGAGACAGGCTACTCCCTTGTAATACCTGATTATGATGCAGTATAAATAGAAGATAAGAAGAATGGTGGGGCTTAAGTACGGCAGAGGAACTAAGTAAATTGAGTGGTGCAGCTTTTCAGCCCTCTTACTGTCTCTTTATTACTTTTCTTTATGAATCATTCAGGGGCTTCAGCCTAATCCGCTATAGGATAGCCAAAAACCCAGACCTTCAAAAAAGAGTTTTCCCAAATAACGCGGGCTATTTCAAAGCGGGTATTAGACACTTTTTATCTTCTTTTTATCTCCGAAGATACAACAGAACTCATTTTGGGGATAGCGGAACTGACATTGAATGAAAGCTGAAGAAACTTAAGCCCAAGAATGATTCATATGAACATAGATGATTTAAAAAAAAAAATACTAGTTTCTTAGGAATTCATTAAGCTCACAAATTGCGAAATGACGTGCTGGTTCATATGAACATAGCTGCTTTCTGAAAAAAATCACTACTTTTGACTTCCGAAATTTCCGGCTCAGTAAAGCATCAAACATACAAATTTTCAAAAGACGATCTGGTTCATATGAACATAGATGTTTTCTGAAAAAAAAAACTTTTGGGAGACTTCCAAAATTCCCAGCTCAAGAATGCATCTAATTCACAAATTGCCCAATGACGATCCTTCTTTATAAAAAATTAAAAGTTTTGGGAGACTTCGAAAATTCCCAGCTCAGAAATGCGTCAAACTCAAAAATTGTCAAATTACGATCTGGTTGATATGAACATAAATGTTTTCTGAAATATAAAATGCTCTAGTTTTGGGAGACTTCCAAAGTTCTCAGCTCCAGCACGTATCAAACTTACAAATTATGAAATGACGTTCTGGCTCATATGAACATAGATGCTTTTTGAAATAAAAACATTAGTTTTGGCAGACTTCCGAAATTCCCAGCTCAGAGATGCATGAAACACACAAATTGACATATGATGATCTGGTTCATATGAACATAGATGCTTTCTGAAAAAATACTAGTTTTGGGAGTCTTGCAAAATTCCTAGCTCAGTAATGCATCAAGCTCACAAATTATCAAATGACGATCTGGTTCGTATGAACATAGCTGTTTTCTGAAAAAAATACACTAGTTTTGGGAGGCTTCCAAAGTTCACAGCTCAAGAATGCATTAAACTCACAAATTGTCAAATGACGATCTGATTCATATGAACATAGAACACTTGTTTTGGCAGACTTCCAATATTCCCAGCCCTGGAAGGCATCAAACTCACAAATTTTCGAAATTCCCAGCTCAAGGATGCATCAAACATACAAATTGACATATGATAATCTGGCTCATATGAACATATATCTTTCTGAAAAAAAAATAGTATTGGGAGTCTTGCAAAATTCCTAGCTCAGTAATGCATCAAGCTCACAAATTATCAAATGACGATTTGGTTCATATGAACATAGGTGGTTTCTGAAAAAAATACACTAGTTTTGGGAGGCTTCCAAAGTTCCCAGCTCAAGAATGCATTAAACTTACCAATTGTCAAATGACGTTCATATGAACATGGAAGTTTTTTGAAAAAAAAAACACTAGTTTTGGGAGTCTTCAAAAAAAGTTTCTAACATTCATGCCATAATTACTTATATATTGGGTTGCCCAAAAAGTAATTGCGGATTTTTTAAAAGAAAGTCAATGCATTTTTAATAAAACTTAGAATGACTTTAATCAAATATATAATTTCCATTTTGTTCGATAACCTTTTGCCATCTTCCCGGCAAATTTTGTATTCCACGCTCATAGAACTTCTGGCCTTTATCTGCAAAAAACTGAACCAAGTGCGATTTTATAGCCTCATCATTGCCGAAAGTTTTACCATTTAAGGAGTTCTGCAAAGATCGAAATAAATGGTAGTCTGATGGTGCAAGGTCAGGGCTATATGGTGGATGCATCAAAACTTCCCAGCCAAGCTCTCTCAGTTTTTGCCGGGTCATCAAAGATGTGTGTGGTCTGGCGTTGTCCTGATGGAATATGACACCTTTACGATTGATCAATTCTGGCCGTTTCTCGTTGATGGCTGCATTCAATTTGTCCAGTTGTTGACAGTAAACATCCGAATTAATCGTTTGGTTCCTTGGAAGCAGCTCAAAATATACCACACCCTTCCAATCCCACCAAACAGACAGCATAACCTTCTTTTGGTGGATATCAGCCTTTGGAGTGAATTGAGCTGGTTCACCATGCTTGGACCATGATCGTTTTCGATTAACGTTATTGTAAACAATCCATTTTTCATCTCCACGCAATTACTTTTTGGGCAACCCAATAGTATACTTATTGTATATTGTTATTAATATAAATACAATGTTTCCTTAGAAGCTTTAAATCCAAAAAGAACATCTTAAAGAATTTAAGACAACTATTTGCATAAAACTTGTTGACCATTTAACGAATAAATAAAATCGAAATACATTTTGGGAAATCTAAGTAGTTGCCTCAAAGTCCGAAAAAATTAACTGCCCAATAACAATAGTAATATTTTATAAAACGCGGAAGAACTATAAAAATATATTTTCTATGATACATTCATCACGTAGCTATTAATTAAAACTAAGTTATTAAATGAACCCCCCAATTTCCACGAAAGCCTCATAAAGCACTAAAATCAACTACTTGCTATCAAAAATTTATAGTGTTAGCCATTATATCTGAGCGTGAACTTTCGGAAATTTTCGCCATTTACTGAACGGGTCAATTTGAATTTTAATCATTTCTAATTTCTAATTGCTTATTGCCCACGCGTGCTTATCAACACTGGCGCAGTCGGCAACCGAAACCAGACCGAAAAACAAAAGTTAATTTTTGCCTTTGCATCTGATATCAGATATGTCAAAAGTTTCATAGTTCAAAAATTTATACGTTTTTCCAATTAGCCAGCTTAACCAAGCCAACTGATTTGTTTTTTGTTGTTCTCTGAATTATGGCCATGAGTCATAATTTCTTGGCGGCTTCTTTTTTATATTTTTTTGTTGTATTTTTTATCGTACGAGTTATATCTCGAGTTATCGCTGGCATTGCCTAATTGTTTCTCTATTTATGCGGGGGCATTTCCATTGTTTAGAAAAAGCTTTAATGCAAATGCCTTGGATAGCTTTTGTGGCTAAATGGAAAGGAGAAGGCTAAGAAGAAGGAAAGGCTTTGTCTACTTGTTGTTGTATTTGGTTTGTGCCGCGAAATCAAATTAGCTTATTATATTTATCAGTCTTATCAGTTAACTGGCGTTTTGTTTAAGCCTTGGCACACGGCCAAGTTGAAGGGTTTCCACAGCCACGAAATTCAAAGCATATGCAGTGAATCATTTACATTATGTACGAGGGGATAAAGGGTGCTGCAAGTGTTGTGCTAGAACTTTGGTATCGTGGCAACGCTGTTATTATGTAAGGTTGACATTTAGAAAAGATTCGTTGAATTAAAATTTTGTGAATTAATCTTTTTCGGTCATAGACTAATCGATTTTGTAGATATATAGCACGATATTGACTTGTTAGTGGAGAAAATAATCCATAAGAGTAGATTTATATATTGGTTATTGAAACTTAAAGCTTCTGAAGCGAGTACGTCGGGATAGTGAGATATCATCGTCTAACATGGGGAAAAAGTAAGGAAAGCGATTTTGGAAAGTGAGCAATCGACACCAATATGGAGACCTTGTTTTCATCCGGAAAAACCTAGTGTTTGGTGTAAGTTTGGTCATCTTCTAAAACGAGGCTTCCAAAAATCTTCTTTAAAGATAAGACAAATCGCTACCGTTTGTAAGAGAATGATACCATTTAGGGTATTCAGCTATAAGAAAACTTTCCATTGCATTCAGAGAAGTTTGTTGGGCGGATCTGCAATGTAGGAAAAAATTACTTTCAGAAATAAAGCTCACTTTGGATGAACAACTTCGTAGGCAGGCAGAATTTCAAAATTTACCGAGAGAGAAATCTATTAAAATATCAGTTAAATCCAGAAAACCTAAATGTGACTTTATGTAAAACCAGAATGGCCATATTTTAAACCCCTTTTGGATCCCTTTTTGATGACTAATGGCTCCAACAAAGAGAATTTAGAAGAAGCGCCTTTTGAGTTATTGGGAGTTGGAAACTTGTGTTTAAAATCATCTAAGTTCTTCTTTATTGAAATCAATTTAGTTCCACCTCATTGCTCTGAAGTTCATTTACTTGAGAAAACAGCATTAAACATATTAACTTCCTGGTTTACAAAATTCTTGGGAGAAAAGAAACCATGAGTGAGTTGAAGTATGGAAAACTTTTACACTTCAATCTATGGTCACATAAACGATTTTAAATATCAAATTATTCAGATCTTGCAAAGTCAATATTACAATGATTAATACTTGGTTGACAAAATTCTACGCTATATAGTTTAAATAAACGTTCTTTTAAAAAAATTATATATAGATTGGTTCCATTTTTGATAACGACTTAAACGTCTCAAATTTGCCTGAATCCGGCAACCCTTTAAAGACTTGGAAGACAGCATTGTGCGATATCATCATCATCGTATGGCCCTTACAACCCGCTCTCGGGTTACGGCCGACCTCAGCAGCTCTCGCCAGGCGCCTCTGCTTTGCGCGCGCCTTCTCCAACTAGAAATACCAAGGGAGGATAGGTTCTCCTCCATTTGATCTCTCCATCGGAGTCGTGGTCGTCCCCTCCGTCTTCCTTCGTCGGCTTTCGCTTCGAATACCTTTTTCGCTGGAGCATCATTATCCATACGTACGACATGGCCGAGCCAGCGCAGACGTTGTATTGTGGTACGCTGCACAACATCCATGTCGTCGTAGAGCTCGTACAGCTCGTGGTTCATCCGTATGCGATAGCCATCCTCAAAACGTACGGGACCGAAGATTTTGCGTAGAATTTTCCTCTCAAACACCCCAAGAGCAGCTGCATCTGTCCGTGACACAACCCATGCTTCTGCGCCGTCTCATTGTGCGAGATATGGCTTGAAAATGTGAGCCGGACAGTGCCAAACTTGATCCTTATGGGACTTAAAGGTCTTCAGAACTTTTATATCTGGACTTAAGTGTATTACATAGAACATACAAATTATTAACATGTTCTTTAAACATTATTACATATAGGTTACTTTTAAGTGGCTTAATCTTAAGACAACAGTCTAAAGCGGTCAGATTTCGTTGAGATCTGGCAGCCCTTTTGTGAAGTCTAAGGTGAAGAAAGAAAGACGCAGTCTTAAAACACACAAGAGTTTGAGTTACGGCTTGGAAATGCGTTAAAAAATTACACTATCAAAATGGCTAAAATTTAATTAAAAAATAGTGGCATAAAATTAACTTCCTACAAAATCCCATTTTCAGTTTGAAATGGCATAATTTCTTTTGCTTTTAGGTTCTACACCTACAAAAAAACAAATTTTTTCAAATGAAATTTAAGTTCAGACAAGTTTAATGAAACACCCTGTATATAGTAAGCATTCACCTTATGCAATTTTCATTTCGAAATATTTTATTTTTCTTGAGATCTGGCAACGCTATTGGGCATTTTAAGATGAAGAAAGTAGGGATACAGACTTAGAAAAGAATATTATGTGAGTTTTGGCGTGGAACTGTAATCAGAAAATCGAATTCCAAAATGCTTCATATGGCTAAAATAACAAAAGCCCATATCCAATTTTAAATCGCATTTTCCCTTTAGTGTCTTTTCCTTTAAGATTCTACACCTACAAAAAAACTCAATTGTTCTTCAAGAAATCTAAGTTCAGACACCCCTTATGAAACACCCTGTATAAGCACATACTAGCACATATGAACTTTTTATCATTTCGAAATATTGTCTTTGTTGTTATTTCCTTATACGATATCTAGATAGCAAGATAGCAAATAAATAACACAACAAATGTATTCCGCAAATCGAAAAATTGCATCTTCTGCCTTCTGCCTTTGCTCTGCTTCTTCTTCTACTCATACTTCTTGTTGATTCTTTTAACCATTTTATTTACTTTTTGTCAACGTACAAGTAACAAGAAAGCAACAACAACAATAAGAAGAAAATGAAGCAGAGAGGAAAAACTCAAAGAGCCGTATCCGAGAATGGAACAAACCGAGAACGAACCATGAACGACATATCGACACGAAACAGTCACGAGTCACTCATTTATATTAATTTATTGACATTCCGCTTCAAGTTATCAGCACAAATATTCTCTTATTTTTATTTTTATTCTTTTATTTTATTTGTTGTGACTTTCCATTGTATTCTGTGTTTTTCATTAAGTTGGTTTTTTCTATTCTATTGCATTTTAAACAGTTTACTTTTTGTTTGTTTTTTAATTTTTTATTTATAAACATAAATATCGTTTAACAACTGGGTTAATATTGGTTTAAACTAAAATTTAAAATTTGAGCTTTTAGCAGATTGTATAAGGTAGTTTGTTAAGTAAAACAAAAAAGTTTGCATTTTGCTTATAAGGCAGTTTTTATTTTTAATTTTATATTCGTTACAGTTTGTAAACATTCTTAGTCATCACCGCACCTGAACTTAATTCACATTTATTTATTACGTTTTTATTTTTTTTGTTTTTTTATACACTTTTTTCTTAACAGGTAAAGGGTACACTAGATTTGTATAAAAAACAAAATAAAATAAGATCATTTATTTTTTATTTATTAATTTATTTAAGGTGACACTTTTAAAACGATCTCTTAGATTTTCTAGAATTATTATTCACTCTCGATTAATATTTGTGTTATCGATAACTGCATATTAAGAAAGTCCGGTTTATTAATTAATATTAAAATAATTGTTTTACTATCCAAACAATAAACGTGGAATTTTGTGAAAAAAACAAAAAATTTTTTTAAATATTTTTAAACCATTTTCAAACAATTTTCTTACCCTGTACCGTGTGGTTCAAAGGGTATATTAAGTTTGTGCTAGCCAAAAATGTACGTTACATAAATAAGGAGTCGTCGGACACACCCCAAAGTTACCTAAAATATGATCAGGGTGACTAGAGAAGTCGATATACCCATGTCCGTCTGTCCGTCCGTCCGTCCGTCTGTCCGTTTGAACGCCTAGATCTCAGAGATGGTAAGAGCTATAGTAACCAAACTTTCACATTAGATCCCAGATTATTCCATAGGAGACAAGTTTATTTTATTTTTTTGACATCGGGGTTAAATTATATAGCTCCCATAGGGGTGTTTCTGACGGCCTTGAAAAAAATAAAAGATTTAGATGGCTAATTCGTTTGTTTATGACGATATCGCAACCAAATTTGGGATTCGAACATTTTTTATAGTTCCCAAGCAATTT
This sequence comes from Chymomyza amoena, assembly GCA_037043745.1. Taxonomy (NCBI): domain Eukaryota; kingdom Metazoa; phylum Arthropoda; class Insecta; order Diptera; family Drosophilidae; genus Chymomyza; species Chymomyza amoena. The sequence continues at coordinate 109,229 of JBAMAX010002991.1, forward strand.
TGATCAAAATCGGTTTTGTGTTTCGTTTGCTTGTGAAGATATTAAGACCAAATTTGGTATTCGTTTTTTATATTTCCTAAGCACTATGTAGGACCGATCGGCCAAAATAACTTTTTTGAAGAAAAATTCGCTATATTTCGTTTTTTAATAAAGATATCGTAACCAGATTTGGCGTTTGGAAATTTTTTAGAGCACTTAAGTAAAGTGCCAAATTTGAACAAAATCGGTTGACTATATCATGTAGCTCCCATAGGGCCGATCTTCCAAAAAATCGATTTTTTAACAAAATTTGTTGTGTTTCGTTTGTTTGATAAGGTGTTGTGACCAAATTTGATATTCGTGAGTATTTTATAGTTCCTAAGCACTGTACTAAATTTAATCCAAATCTTTTGACTAGATCATATAGCTCCCATAGGACCAATAGTTCAAAAAAAACGTTTTTTATACAAAATTCGATGTATTTCGTTAGTTTGTAAAGATATTAGAACCAAATTCGGATCTTTTTCAATGTACCAAAGTCAAATTTGATCGAAATCGGTTGACCATATCATAAAGCTCCCTTTGGAACGATCTGTCAAAAAAAATTGTTGCTTAAAAATTCTTCTGTTTTTGGTTTTTTATGAAGGAACCGGATTCTATTGCAAGCTAGTGGTACAGGGTATCCCAAAGTCATCCGCGCCCGGCTCTACGTATGTAATTTTTTTCAAGTAAACATTAATTTGAACTACTCTTAAAAAACAAAATATATATAAATAAAAACACTAAAAAAATATTTTTGTATATTTAAAAATGTTAGTTTGAAAATTATTTCACTTTAACTTATATTTTGTAAATGGTTTGACATAATAAAAATTTTATTTAGGGTATACAGATAACTTTTTACATATTCAATGAGTCAATGATACGCTATAATTAAAAAATAATTATTTTTGATAGCTAAAATTAATCAAAAAAAGTGTGCTAGGGCATTCCTACCGCCTTGATATGAAAATATTCTTTTTGATTAAAAATATTATTAATTTGGTGTCATTAGCGCTTGAGGTTTTCGATATCAAGGTGTTCGTTCAGATGTATGGCCTTATCTATTATAAATTTGCCGATAATTACATTCCTATAAACTTTTCTAAAAATAAACTGGCAAATTATTTTATAGTTCTGGCAAAAAATTAAATTTAATGAAAATTCGTGAAAAAATATTTCATTAAATTTTTAGTTTTCGTAACGAAAAAATGATTTAATTAATTTTAGAAAAAAAAAATCCAACTTATTTTAGAAAATAGTTGTAGAAAAAAAATTATTCCATTTTAATTGTAAAAGAAACGGATTCAAAGAATTAAACAATGATTTTTTTTAAATATATATTTTGTTAAAATTAATTGAATGATAATTTTTTCCAAAATAATATTTTTTTTCGAAAATCGATAAAAAATTCGTTTTTGTAGAAAATTTTTATTGAGTTTTAAAAATAACTGATAATAACTGGTACGTTAATAATTTCGACCACTGTGCCATGAAAACAATGTCACTGAAGTGAAACGATTTATGAATGGAAGTACAAAGAGGAACATAAAGGGTATCTAGTATATTCGGTGTATTCATTCTATTCAGTTCGTTGTTTGACCCTGAACCGATCAAGAATTTTTGGCAAACATAATAAACTTGTTTTTGTGTATACGAAATTTTGTAATGCCTGCAATTACTCAATAGCACCCAAGTAAAAATTTTTGAATGAAAAATAAAAATAATCTCATTCTTACAAAGAACTTCAGAGTTCTTGGAACAACTCAGTTCGTGTTCACGTTCTATATTTATAATTATACGCATGAATGTCTCAAAAAGTCTCTAAATGCAAATATTGAAAGAACTTTAAAGACCCCATTATTTAAAAGCCGTAGCTTATCGTTTTCGTTCATAATATTTTTTTGAGTTCAAATGATTCATAAGAACCATTGACGTCAGACATGCAAAAAGGGTTTGACTCGTTTTTATATGTCTCTAGTAATTTAACTAAATTTTTTATTTATTTATTAATTTTTCATTATGGCTGTCATTTGTTTTTTTTTTTAAATTAAGATAATGCAATAAAAAATATATGTAGTAATCAATTATGACATGATTCGATTAGCCAAATCTTTAACGCAACACTCAAAACTACCTTGGCAAACAATATTTTTGTTGTTGTTTTTATTTGAAAATTGATAAGATATTTTATCAGCACTTTGTGATTGATTTCCAAATTCTACAATTTATGACACAAAAGACTCACGTAAACTCAGTTCCAGTTAAGTGGAGTAGAAAAGTAAAATGTTGGAACTATATTTGGGTTATTTTTTTCGTTGAAGTACATTACGTAAAATAATTCAATAGCAAAAACAAAAATTTGCATTTTAATAGTTTTATTGTAAGTAGTTTTGGTTAAAAATGGCGAATTTAATTAATTCTGAGATCTATTGAACGTTTGGTTATTTTTCCTCATATTAGTTTTATTGTGTTCATTTTATTCCATTTCAGTTCATTTAATGTCACTTCAATTAATTTCAGATCATTTTGGTTCATTTTAGTTGATTTCAGTACATTTCAGCTAATGTCAGTTCATTTCTGTTCATTTCAGTTCATTTTAGTTCATTTTGGTTCATTTCAATTTATTTCACTTTATTTTAATTCACTTCATTATAATATTATATTATATCATTCCATATTATTGTATTTTATTCCAGCTTATTCTAGTTAATTTCAGTTCCTTTCAATTACTTTCAGTGAATGTTAGTTCATTTCTGTTCATTTCAGTTCATTTTAGTTAATGTTTGTTTATTTTAGTTATTGTAATTTCAGGTAATTTCAGTTCCTTTCAAACCTGAGGGCCTTCTTTGCTTCGGCTTTAAAACCTTTATACTTTAGAATTAAATTTTAATATATAAATATAGAATAAGTCAGTCCCTTTTAATTTATTTAAGTTCCTTTCCATTTATTTCAGTTCCTTTCAATTTATTTCACTTCCTTTCAATTTATTTTATTATTACAGTTTGTTTCAGTTCATGTCAGTTTATGTCAGTTTATTCAGCTCAATACACTTTATTTCATTTCAGTTCATTTCAGTTCATTTCAGTTCATTTCAGTTTATTTCAGTTCATTTCAGTATATTTCAGTTCCTTTCAGTGAATGTTAGTTTACTGTTCATTTCAGAATATTTCAGTTCCTTTCAGTGAATGTTAGTTGACTGTTCATTTCAGATCATTTTAGTAAATTTTTGTTTATTTTAGTTCATTTCAGCTCCAGTCAATTTATTTCAGTTCATTTTAAATCATTTCATTATAACAGTTTGTTTCAGTTCATGTCAGTTTATTCAGCTCAATACACTTTATTTCATTTCAGTTCATTTCAGTTCATTTCATTTCATTTCAGTTCATGTCAGTTCATTTCAGTTCATTTCAGTTCATTTCTGTTCATTTCAGTTCATTTCAGTTCATTTCAGTTCATTTCAGTTCATTTCAGTTCATTTCAGTTCATTTCAGTTCATTTCAGTTCATTTCAGTATATTTCAGTTCCTTTCAGTGAATGTTAGTTTACTGTTCATTTCAGAATATTTCAGCTCCTTTCAGTGAGTTTCAGTGAATGTTAGTTGACTGTTCATTTCAGTTCATTTTAGTAATTATACCCTGTACCGTATGGTACTAAGGGTATATTAAGTTTGTGCAAGCCGAAAATGTATGTAACATATAGAAGGAGACGTCGGAGACATCCCAAAGTTACCTCAAAATATGATCAGGGTGAATAGAGAAGTCGATATACCCATGTCCGTCTGTCCGTCTGTCCGTCCGTCCGTCTGTCCGTCCGTCCGTCCGTCCGTCCGTGTGAACGCCTAGATCTCAGAGATGGTAAAAGCTAGAGTTACCAAACTTTCACATTAGATCCCATATTATTCCATAGGAGGCAAGTTTATTTTATTTTTTTGATATCGGTGTTAAATTATATAGCTCCCATAGGGGTGTTTGAGACGACCTCGACAAAAAAAAAGCGTTTTAGATGAATAATTCGTTTGCTTATAAAGATATCGTAACCAAATTTGGTATTCGAAAGTTTTTTATAGTTCCCAATCACTGTACCAAATTTGATCAAAATCGGTTGACTATATCATATAGCTCCCATAGGGCCGATCGGCCAAAATAACTTTTTTAAAGAAAAGTTCGCTATATTTCGTTTTTTAATCAAGATATCGTAACCAGATTTGGCGTTTGGAAATTTTTTAGACCACTTAAGCAATGTGGCAAATTTGAACAAAATCGGTTGACTATATCATATAGCTCCCATAGGTCCGATCTTCCAAAAAATCGATTTTTTAACAAAATTTGTTGTGTTTCGTTTGTTTGTTAAGATATTGAGACCAAATTTGACATACTTAAGTTTTTAATAGTTCCTAAGCACTATACTAAATTTAATTCAAATCGGTTGACTAGTTCATATAGCTCCCATAGGACCAATCGGTCCAAAAACACGTTTTTTATACAAAATTCGATGTGTTTCGTTTTTTTGTAAAGATATTTGAACTAAATTCGGCATTCAGATCTTTTTTAAGGTATTTAAGAACTGTGTCAAATTTTATTGAAATCGGTGGAGTATATCATATAGCTCCCATAGGACCGATCGGCCAAAATAACTTTTTTAAAGAAAAATTCGCTATATTTCGTTTTTTAATCAAGATATCGTAACCAGATTTGGCGTTTGAAAATTTTTTAGAGCACTTAAGCAATGTGCCAAATTTGATCGAAATCGGTTGACTATATCATATAGCTCCCATAGGAACGATCGGCCAAAAAAAAATTTTTGCTTAAAAATTCTTCTGTTTTTGGTTTTTTGTGAAGAAATCGGACTTTATTACAAGCTAGTGGTACAGGGTATCCTAAAGTCGTCCGCGCCCGACTTTACGTCCGCCATTTTTTTTTGTTTATTTCAGTACATTTCAGCTCCAGTCAATTTATTTCAGTTCATTTTAAATCATTTCATTATTACACTTTATTTTAGTTCATTTCGGTTTATTCAGCTCATTACATTTCATGTATCACTTTGTTATTAATTAACCAATAATTTCAGTTGAGTTCAGTTCCTTTTTTTTTATTCATTTTCCTGTATTTCACTTTGTTTCAATTCATTATATTTTATATCACCTCACCTCATTTCAGTTCATTTTATTTTAATTTATATTATTATATTTTGTAGTGTTTTTTATTTTATTTGAAATTATTTTATTTAAGTTTATGTTATTTTATTTTATTTTATTTAAGTTTATGTTATTTTATTTAATTTTATTTTATTTTTAATTTAATTAATTTTTTAATTTTCTTTAATTTACTTTTTTTTTTGATTTTACATTATTTTCAATTAATTGAATTTTATTTTCATTTATTTTAATTTTATTTTATTCTTATTTCAATTCATTCTTTTCATATCATTTCATTTTGTTTCAATTTATTTCATTTTATTTTATTTCATTTCGTTCCATTCCATTTAATTTAATTTTCACATCATTTCAGTTAATTTACATTAATTTCAGTTAACCTCACATCAATTTACCTCACCAAATTTTATTTCGTTTAATTTCGGTGCAATAACAGTCCATTTCATTTCATTCCATTTCACATCGTTCATTTTCATATCATTTCGGTTCATTTACATTCACTTAAATTCTGAACAATCTACTTCAAAAATTTTATTTTGGATAGTTTCAGTGCATATCAGCCCGTTTCATTTCATCAATCCATTTCATTTCATTTTCATTTATATTAGTTTGTTCAAATCTTATTTAATAAATCAAAATTATAATTTATTAAATATTATTTTTTTTTATTTTAAATTTTAATCAGCTTATTTAATTTAAGTTTCATTTAAATGATTACATACATACTATATACCCAAGTAGTTTGTGCTATTTGCATATAACAGATTAATGCAATTGAGCCCAATTCATTACACCGATTTTTGTTATTATCTTAAAATCCGTCTCTTTCTTTTCGGTTATGTAAACTTTTATGGCATTTAAGCCAGTTTTTAATAAATTCTTAAACTTTAAAGAGCACAACACAATGCAAAAAAACACAATCCATATCAGATTTTACTTCTTTGGTAAACCACTTAAAACCAATGCCAACTGTATCGGCTCTCAATCAAACCGATCATACAATTACGCAAACAAAATGTCGTGACATATCCGCTGGTAAATTAATTAATTAAAAGAAACAACAAAATCCGCAACGAATTTCAACAACTTCCGGATTCTGTGTGTATGTGTGTATTTGTATTTGTGTGTGTGTTTACACACAGCTGAGCGCATTACAATTTCCGTTTCGTTTCACTTCATTTGTTGACAACCGAAAACAAACCGAAAAGAATTTTTCAATAAATTGCACAATGCATTAAGCAATACGAAATACGAGAAATAGTTGTCGACAATGTGATTTTAGATTATATTGTAGTACTCGCTCGGTAATAGCCCCGAACAATATCCGAAAAATTACCCGTACACCTGCCGCCGTGGAAGCTGATAACTCGACTAATTTAACGCGTCCAATTTAAATTGGCAATTTGCTCGCGGCTCTGCCGCCGTTCCCCTACGCGGCGTCGACGTAGACAGCGCAGCGGACGTCGTTCTTATCAGCTGAAGTGCCGCAGACTAGCCAGCTTTTTTGTTGTTGTTAGTATTGTTGTTGTTTTTATTTTATCTACGAGCAGGTGTTGGTTGGAGCGTCGCGTCATTGTTTACAGTTTACAGGTATGCCAATGGCTATGACGATTATGACAATGGCCGGCTTTAGGGTGTTAAGCTTGGTAATAAAACAAGGCTTGGTAAATACTATTGGACGAGGGTAGTTTGTAAAGTTTAAAATGTGAGTGATATTTTTTGGATCAAAAGCTGCGAGTTTTCTGATTCATTTCAGAAATGAACGCGTCTAGGGTATTTTGTTGTTGGTAATAAATCAACCTTCGAGTCAAGAAACCAACTGCATTACACTTGCTTACACGAAAAATTAACCTTCTTGAAATAGTGTTTTTTTTGGGTTATTTTAAGTCGGGAAACCCGAAAATTACAAGTTTTTTTTTAAGCACAGTTTTCGTGACTACTTCACAAAACATGATTTTGGCCACTTCTGAAGGAAATTTTGTATCGACATGAAAGACGAAGTGATGTGGTCTTTACAGTGATATATGATACGTTAAGATTAAGTACAAATTTAAATAAATTTCAACCAATGTTGAAAAAGAGTATAATTTTCGAACTGTTTTTAAAATAACAAATTTTTTGCATACTTTTCATCAACAAAAATTTGTTGTTTTGAATTATACCTAGCTTTTAGCTGAAAGAGAATTGTCTCACAAAAATTTCGAGTCTACGATCTATAAAATCGGTTAGAATTAAGCACATCAACAACTTTCGATATAATCATCGTTTACGTCGATACCAAATTTTGTTCATCAGATACTGAGGAACAACTGAAATTTGTGCCCAAAAACACATTTTTTCAAAAGATCTCGAAAGTGGTGCTTAAGAAAAAAAGGTTGTAATTTGCGTGTTTCTCTATCCAAAATTACCCTAAAAACACTATATTACAAAAGACCCTTAAACTTGTGTTATTTTTTTAGCGAATATAAGTCTTCTTTCTTAGCATTTTCTCCTTTAAGCTTGAGTAATAATACCTATGCGGCTGTATAAGTCCAAAACCAGTAAAAATTAACAATTTTTTCTCGATTCATTTAGTCCAGCGATTCTAAAATTTTTGTATCCCCTCCATAAAATAGGTTTAGTAAAGTCTCAAAATATGCATTGGTTTCAGTGATTATCTCGTCACTCAACCCATATCTTTCGCCGCTGAATCATTTCATCAATTTTGGTAAAAGAACTTAGTGGGATTTTGTGGCTATACATTTTTGTCACTTTTAAATTATCATTGTGAAAAATAATTTGGTTTCCTCGGAAATACCGTAATTTTTGCTTCAGATTGAATCCGTCCTTCAGTTTTGAATAATATTCACCGTCAATTGTTGTACGTTTAAAAGAATAATCATCTTGAATTCCAAGACGTGCATTCTAAAACCAATCACCATATTGGCAGTCAGAATCATCTTCACCATCTGCCTTTGTTTTTGTTCATCCAAAGAAATCCAATATTTTTTTTGGTCCTTGTTCTCTGGTGAAAACTTGAATTAGTACGAAAACTGCTTTGGAGTAGAGAACAGCCCCCTTCTGCTTGTCCACCCAAAAAATTCAGTTCAGCGATGCTCCAAGTTTAGCTCATCATCCGGAACTGCAGAGAACATTGCCAAAAGAGCAGATTAAATGGTTGAGCTTATAGTGCAACATCGACGTTCACGAACTATTGCTGTACAGCTTTTCCAATTGAAATACGTACAGTTTCAGTCCCCTCTCTAAATTTCCAATATTTACTCATGGATTTTACCAACGACCTCTCCGGAAGGATTTCCTTTCGTGACGTGGAAGTTAACTGTTCTGTTATCTGCATAGAAACATCGAATTAAAAATTGCAAAATATGTCCATCTTCTAATTCATCTATGGCGCGACGAACCCGATGTGGGTTTAGGCCTGAATTGCTCGCCTCCATTCTTCCCTGTTCTCCGCTTTGTTTTTCTAGTCGCTGATGCCCAGCGCATCTATCCCTCCCGCGTCAAACCAACGCTGCTCTGGTCTATCACGACATTGAGCGCCAACTGGGTCTCGCTATAGAGAGCACGCATCGAAAGGCGTGTCCATAGCCCTGGTTATTAATTGTTCTTAACCCAAAAAATTACGCTAGTTGAACACTTGACATTACTTTTTTCATATTTGTCGGAATTCACTTTTTGTGTATGCGTCGAATTTTACGAGGTTCCTCTCTACTTTCAAAGACAGTCGTATGGAATCTTAGTAAGCCATCAATCTGACAGTAATCTCATAACTCTTTTCCATTTAAGTCCTAACCCCGAGGAAATTCGAAAACTCGCGAACATATCAAACTAACCTCATCGTCCCACCTAGACTGCTCTAGGAACACATTTACCTTTCACTGAAACTAAAAAGCACTCCAATGACATTCACAAGTTTAACTTAAAATTCTAATTGATTTGAATATGTGTGCTGTGCTGCTTAAGCAAATTTGTGCTTAGCCTAAAAGTATGCAAGATTCACTAATTTTGGTAATCACAAAACGTTTAGCTCCCACGTGGAATTTCTGGTTCCATCCGTGGCTTCTGGCGTTTCGGATTGTGACATGCGCAGCTTTGACCTCGTTCATGTGCGTGCCTTGGTTGTCGTCCTTTAGGCTTGGCAAATGAGCACTGCAATAAGTTTCAACAACTCTCTGGAGATTTAAAAACAAATCCAGGTGGGGTAGGACTGTAAAGGAGGGTGACAGCATAAGGCAAGTAAATTAACTTTTGACAGGCACGAATATGGTACAGATACAACACAACATGAGTACGCAGATAAAACTATCTAATACACTGAAATACGGGGAAAATTCGGAGCTCAACTTGGAGCAGTAGAATGGGGTAGGTCGTTACGTTATTTGGTTAGGTGGATGGATCGAGGGAAAGGGTGTGGTGATTTTGTTAGACTCCATCGAGTCTCTGAAACATTTTTGGAACTTGACCTATCTGTATGAAATGCATGAAACTTGGAGTCATTCGAAATTTTTCGTGGTTGCAGCTATTGCGGGAAAAGTTGATCAGCATGTATGAAAGCTCTATATGGCGTCTTATTGTCATATTTGGTTCCAGGAATCACTAAAGTAGTTCTTTGGCAAAAGTCGCATAGCGAGAAAAATTTGAAACCATTTGAAATTTTAATCTGGCTCCATCCTCGTTCGAAGCTATCGCGTGATGAGTTGACTAGTGAAGGGTTCAAATGACGACATATTGTCATATTTTGTTCTGGGAAAGTGGTTCTTTTGGAGAGGTTGCATAGCGATTGAAATTTAAAACTATTTGAAGTTTTTATCTGTCTGTAGCTATCGCGTGAAAAATTGATCAGTAGGGAGGAAAGCTTTATCTGGCGTCATATTGTCATATATTGTTCTAGGAATCACTGATTCTATTCTCTAAATGAGTGAAATTTTGAGCCTTCGAAGTTTTCAACTGGCTAAAACCTTACTTGAAGCTACCGCGTGAAAGATTGATCAGTTTACATGAAAGTTTTATATGGCATATTGTCATATCTTGTAATAGGAATCACTTAACTGGATTGTATCCAAAAATCGCGTAGCGCGTGAAATTTGAAATCCTTTGATTTGATCTGGCTTAACTTTTGCATAAAGAGTTGATCAGTTTTTATGAAAGCTTTATAGCCTCATATTGTCATATTTTGTTCTAGGAATCACCAATAATGTTTTTTTTGGCAAAAGTCGCTTATCTTGTAAAATTTTGAGTTATTCGGAATTGTTTTCTGGCTTAGAGTCAGTTAGCGCTTTTTAGTGAAAGTATAATCAGTATGTTTCAAAACTACAACTACAACATTCATTTTATTGGCATATTTTGCTCTAAGAATTATAGAAGTAATCGATAGAAATTACATTTTGAATACATTTGTAGAATTTGAAGTTTTGACTAGATCAGCACCTGTTCGAAGACTTTGATTGAAGTACTAATCAGTACTTATCAAAGCTTCAACTGTCGTCATATTGGCTTGTTTTTTTTCATGATTCACCATAGTGATTATCAAATCATCACATTTTGAATGAAAGTTTAAACATTTGACATTATTATCTTGACTTCTATTAAGTCTTAGGGTCTTATATTAAAACCTTTTTGCATTAGTTTTGCAACAAGTTGATCAGTATTAGTGGTGTCTTATTGGCATATTTTGTGGCATGATTCACTGTAGTGAATCATAATAATAATATAATATACTTGCAGAAATCGCATTTTGAATGAAATTCAAAACATTGGAAATCATTATCTCAATTAGATCTTTTTTGCTGTCTTTCGGCTATAAGTTGATCAGTTGAGGCGGCGTCACATTGTCATATTCTTCTAAATTAATGTCGTTTTTTAAAGCAGCAATGACAATATAATTATTGATTGCTCATTGAAATAAAAAAAATTGGTACTTGGCAAGGTTTTGGCCTTGTCATATGGCGTCATATTTCTTCTAAATTAATGTCGTTTTTTCAAGCAGCAATTACAATAAAATTATTGATTGCTCATTAAAATATAAAAATTGGCACTTGGCAAGGTTTTAGCCTTGTCATATGGCGTCATATTTTGTGCTGCGATTCGCATAAGTATTATAATGCTTAAAAAGAAGTTTCGTTGTTTATAAATATTGGCATCGTACGTATGCGGAACCGCCTTATCAAAGCCTTCGGGCATAGAGCTAGTTAAATTGTCGTCATATCGGCTCATTCTGTTTTTGCTACATATACATTTTTTTTTTTGATACTACTTTATTAGAAATAGCATTATAAGTAGTTTGTGAGAGATTGAAAATATTTGAAATTTTTTTTTGAATTTTTTTAAAAATCCTGCTGACGTCATATTGTCATATTAATAGCTTAATATGTATTATATGGAAATAATTTAAAAATGCATGTATTTATTTTTATATATATTACATTATGTGAGTTTCAGAACATTTAAAATATTTATTTGCATTCTTTGAGAAATCTACTTATTCCAGCTGGCGTCATATTGACATATTGATAGCCAAACCTATTTTATTTTAGCAACATATTTGATTTTATTTATATTGGTACTAGTAGTGTCTTTGTTTGGTGATTATAGGCTTTGTTATATGGCGTCATATTGTCATATTGCTAGCTAAATGTAATTTTTATATAGGCCTTGGCTTTATATATTGAATAGAAATAATATAAAAAGAATTTTTTTAATTTTAATCAAATTGTTGGTACTGGTGGCATAAATTTTGTGATTACATGCCTTGTCATATGTCGTCATACTGCTAAACTTAATTTTTATAGAGGTAATAGCTTTATATACCATATAGAAATATTAGAAAAATACTCATAATATTTTTAATACAAATTTTGATACTGGTGGCGTATATTTGGTGATTGATTTGCCTTGTCATATGGCGTCATATGGCTAAACTTAATTTGTATATGGGCAGTGGCTTCTTTATTGAAATAAAATATAAATGCTTATATTAATTTTACAGTACATTTCGGTACTGGTGGTGTAAATTTCCTCGTCATATGGCGTCATATTAGCTTATTTTGCTTACCAAACATAATTTCTTGTAATGAAAATTACATATATTCGATTTTGCTTATTTATTGGCATATTTTCTGCAACTTACATATCTGTTTCTGAAAATCAGGCTCTTGTCAGTTCCGTGGCATAATATGATAATATTTCAATTTAAGCGATTATAATATTTGGTGTAAGATATAATCTGAAAAATATAAGTTGGATAAAAAATGTTAAAAACGATAAAATAATTGTATAATTGGCATATTGGTTCACCTTTGACGAAGAAAAATTACGTATTGACATTATATGACCCTGTCATAGCGTGCTCATTGAGCACTTTAATTAAGAGTTTCAAGAAGGATCGTAATTTTCATTTGCGGATCGTAAATGCTAGTGTCACTAAACAAACCTCTCAAAAACGCACCCTTTATTATAAGCTACTACAATGTAAAAGCTGGGGTTGTGCACTAAAAGTCGCCATATGTGGTGATATACAATATGGGGCACTTGTAATAAAACAATGACGTCACTATTACCATTGCGGCATATAAAAGACGACTATGGCTTAGAGGCCCTAAACTTCACTAGGACAAAAGGACGACAGTTGTATGGCCTTGTTGTACCAGAATAAAAAAAAAAAATATGTCTAAATTTGATAAATATTAGCTTTCTAAGACTTTTTCCCTTAAGACATATTTCCCAAAACTATTAAATTAAAATATAAAAACCTTAAGAAATTTCAAACTACCTAAAATTGCATAGTTATGGAGTGCTTCTACCTACAACGTCACAAAGCCACATATGGAACAGAAGCACTCTTTTTCCCAAAGGACCTCAAATGTACAGGGAAATGAAAACAAAGCACATATACATAAGTATACCTCTATATACACATACATATATATATTCATTATGCTTAAAATGCGTAACTAAAGTAATTTCAAAGTAAAAATTGCAACAACAAAAAATACAGGAAATACAAAATCTTCTCTTACACACACACATCAAGAAGTTCTAAGGACAGATACGTGTTCGCATGTGGCAAAAAGAATAAGGGGCAGGCAACTTGTCTTAGCTGCCGGCGTCGCAACTTGCCACAGTCTCAACGCCCAAATGTATGCACGTGTTACGACAAGCATTGTCATTTGATTAAACTTGTTAACACAGACGGTGGCAGAGAGGCAAAGACGTTGGCAGAGACGTTGACAGCGGCAGCGTTAAAAACTTTCTGGCTAAAACTTTTGCTTTTTAAAGTCAAAAGCTGCGTATACGTAATATGTTTGTGTTGCTTCTAAAATATAAAAAGGAAACTTAAATTAAAGCCCCCCAAAATGGCTATGCAAAGCAGCTCATATGACGTAACCGCATGCCCAGTAACTAACTTCCTGACAGAACAGGAAGTTTTGACTGCCTGTAAAATTTATAATCTTTTTTTGCCTTGGGATAACAACTTTAGTTCCACATTGCAACAGTCGGTTAATAATTTATGTATGCTCAAGAGCTCAAGAGAAATGTTGTCAGTATTTTAATCGAATATTTTGATATGCTCTTTATATATATATAATATATGTTATAATAATATCTTGTTAATGATTGTTTTTGGTTTTGGTTTCGCCGCAAGTGCACTTGAAATTGTTTTGTCATCGATTGGAATTATATGATTTATTGTGGTTTGGCTTTTGACACCAATTCAATTTTGAATACAATAATATTTATTAATTTAATTGTGATTTTTGGTGATAGGTGTTGCTAAATGAGTATAAATATATTCAAATATTTGAAGCTGGTTAATTTAGATGCTCAGCTTTGTTGTAAGCGATATATCTGCTCAAATTCTGATTACAATGTATCCGCAGAGGTAACTCGCTTATAATAATAAATAAGAAGCAAAGGCATTTATAAAATATAGCGTAAGATTGACCAAACCTGAAAGTAGGGGTAAGTCCGACCTCCCATTTCTGCTGAAAGTCTGACTAGAGTATAGCCGCATAGGAAATACGCTTACAATAATTAACAAGAAGCAAAAGCATTTGTAAATTAGAGCGTAAAATTGATCAAATCTGCAAATGGGGGTAAACCCGACCTACCATTTTTGCCCAAAGTCTGACTTGAATGTATCCACATAGGTAACACGATTACAATAACAAATAAGAAACAAAGGCATTTAAAATTAGAGCGTAAGGTGAAGCAAACCTGAAAGTGGGGGTAAACCCGACCTCCGCTCAAAGTTTGACTAAAATTTATCAGCAAACGCAATACCCTTACAATAATTAATAAAAAGCAAAAGAATTTATAAATTAGAGCGTAAGATGGATCAAATCTGCAAATGGGGGTAAACCCGACCTACCATTTTTGCTCAAAGTCTGACTTGAATGTATCCACATAGGTAATAAGCTTACAAAAACAAATAAGAAACAAAGGCATTTATAAATTAGAGCGTAGGATGGAGCAAACCTGTAAGTGTGGGTAAACCCGACCTCCCATTTCTGCTCCCATTTCTATCCGCATAGGTAATACGCTTACAATAATTAGTAAGAAGCAAATGCATTTATAGATTAGAGCGTAAGGTCGAGCACAGCTGAAAGTGGGGGTAAACCCGACCTCCAATTACTGCTCCAAGTCTAACTAGAATATATCCGCATAGGCTACACAATGTCAATAATAAATAAGAAGTAAAGCCAATTATAAATTAGAGTGTAAGATGGAGCAAACCTCAAAGTGTGGGTAAGCCCGACCCCTCACTGTCTCACTAAAATGTGTTTACATAGGTAAATTGCTTACAATAATTATAAGAAGTAAAGGCATTTATAAATTAGAGCGTAAGGTGAAGCAAACTTGAAAGTGGGGGTAAAACCCACCTCCTATTTCTTTTTAAAGTCACACTATAATATATCCGCATAGGAAATATGCTTATAAGAATAAATAAGAAGCAAAAGCATTTTTAAATCAGAACGTAAGATAAACCATAGCGTAAAGTTGGGGTAAACTCGACCACCCATTTCTGCTCTAAGTCTGACTAGAATGTATTCTAATAGGCTACACGATTCCAATAATAAATAAGAAGCAAAGGCATTTTTAAATTAGAGCGTAATATAGAGCAAACCTAAAAGTGTGGGTAAGCCCGACCTCCCATTTCTGCTCAAAGTCTCACTAGAATGTATCCGCATACTTAACACGGTTACTATAATAAATTAAAATCAAAGGCAAATATAAATTATAGCATTAAATACAGCAAATTTAAAAGTCTGGGTCAACCCGATCCCCCACTGTTTCTAAAAAAGCCCAATACAGATCAAGCTGATATCAGTGCTTTCGTATAGTGCATCAAAAATAACCAAAATAATTTATGACAGTTGTCTTTCATTCTATATTTAGTAGCTCAAATGATTATAAGTCTATTTTTACGATTATCTAATTAATTTTTGTGACAATTTGATAACATTTTTTGCTTGTTAAATAAAGTTATCTAAAAAAAATGAAAGTATCTTATAATTATTGGTTGTAGATTGCGTACAATTTTTGTTATTCGCTTTGTTACGAAAAATGCACAGTGGGGCAAATCCGGCCTCTTAATGGTGCTGCCAGAAAGTTGTCCAGGTCGAACCAAATATATGCCAGAAAGCTATTAGGATTGTAAATCAAAGAATATTAATTAGTTAATTAGCATTAGAATCTAATTATCCTTTATTGATATTTATTTTTTTTCGACTTTAACTTAATTTTATATATTTTAATTATGATATAAAAACAATTTTTTTTTTTGTAAAACTATCTTTTGATTTTTTATTGAAAAACCATATTATTTGGAGCATATCTCTTCGAAATGAGCCAAAAATAGATGCGGTCGGGCTTACCCCACGATTTTTAATATGACAAAAAAAAAATAGACAAATAGACTTGGCATATCGGACAAGTTGATCCCATGTCAAATAAGCATTTTATATATACTTACCTACTACCTTCTTAGCATTTCAAACTAATCTTCCTTTATAGGCATTAATTCAAGTTTCTCTTCAATTTATGTGTTCTAACCATTATTATTTTTTTTTTAATAATTATAATCAGTTTTGTAACACAATAACACGATCTTCTGATTTACACTCGAAAAACCATTAAATTCGGAACAAATTTTTGCTAAATCAGCCAAAAAAGAAGCGGTCGGGCTTACCCCACATTTTTTAATATGATAAAAAATGGCATTTTTGAAAAGCACTCATTCCTCAATAATTCATAATGATCTGGAATTCTACAAAGTTGGTATATTGTACGAGTTATAGCTAAAATCTATTACTATGTCGAACTGGCCCCACGTTACCCTATTTATTATTTCTATAGGTTTGGGTTTATATAGATAGCTCTAATATATATAAAACAATTACATGTTCTATTGATTTATAATCGAAATCCCATTAAATAGGGATCATAGCTGTGCTAAATCAGCAAAAAGAGGTGGTCGGGCTTACCCCACTATCTTTGAAAGTGATAAAAAGGATATCTTTGAAAAACGTTGTGGAGTTCTACAAAATTGGTATATCAGACGAGTTGATCCGCTGTCAAATAAGCTTTTATATATTTTTAAATACTAGGTCGAACTTGCTCCACCTTACCCTATTTATTGTTTTAAAGATTTGTTTTAAGGGAGATATTTCTAATATATAAAGTTTTTGCCTGCATTTAACAACTTTTTTTCTGACAATTTAATTTATTTAATAATATTGCTCAGCTCATAAACTATACCAAAAATTCAAATATAACTTTTTGATGACATAAGATCCCATATTTTTATTTATCAACCACCTCTGAAAAACAGCTTAGTTCTAAAAAAAAACAGGATTGGGAAAACATTTCCCTCCACAAAGGCATGCCTTAGGCACAAGTTCGCAAAACAGTTTCCACAAACCCACTGTAAAGCCCAACATAAACTTGGGCCTACACTTTATGCCTCTTAGACTACTATAAGCCCCCAATTCTCCTACCAATTTCAAGTGCCCCTGCCAATTTCGGAGTGGCGCTGACAGCCGCGACTGCCAAAAAAAACCTAAAGTGGCAGTCATGTGTTAGTAGTAGTTCCAAGCTGGCAGCCATGACACTTGAGCACACACATCCTACACTACTACTAGCTACCAAAAAATAAAAGAAAAAAACTTTTCCAAAATATGGAAAAACAATTTTCAAGTTGACAAAGATGAGAGCAGAGCAGAGCAGCATTCGGCTGCCTTTGTTTTATGAGCGAGAACGCCATGGCGGCCATGATTGATGCGAGGAGCAGCAATGGCGGCTCTCTCGCTCTATTTTTGCCAGAGTTGCTATGGAACAGCGAGCTTTTTAGTGGATTTTCAAATTGCTTTTTCACGCTGACAGTTTACGATTTGGGTTTTACGAATATAGTGGAAAAGGGTATATTGGGTTCAGAGGAAGGCTTGTTACTGAAGGAAGGAAGTGTTTTTCAGTCGGCAAAATTCTGTCCGAAGTGATCAGCATAAAAGGCGACCGGGTGAATATATAAGTAGTTAACTTTTTCTATTTCTACACAGAGAAAAATAAGGCATGCTCATATTAAGTTCATATGAGCTTGATTTTAGAATTTTCAATCCAGTTAAAAAATTCTTGAAACAAGAATATTTTACTTAATGCAAGAAGAATATTCTTATCGTACTGTAGACAGAAGTAAAACAATTCCTAAGATCCCATTTACGTTCTTTTGAGCTCTCATTCTGTCTCTTTTTACGAATTACAATATAGATTGTATTTGGGAGACTATAGGAAGCGGGAAATGTAGAATAAGGACGAGATGCATTTGTTTCTCAAATTGGCGAGGTTACTTCTATTTCCATTACTAGACTAAAAATTAAGAAATTTACAAATTTTTTCCTTTCCATAAGGCAGACGATAAGCCTTCAACATTTTCTGCATTTGGTCTATTGATTATCTTTTATCCTTACATCTTGGTGTGAAGATTTAATTCAATAGAATAAAGCAAATTGAAGGAAAAGTATTAATTTTAAATACCAAAAAGTTTAAGTTTATTCCAAATCGATAAGTTTCATCTTTTCCACAAAAAAAAAAAATTTTTAAATTCGGCGCTAAATTTTCTTCCAGAAGTCGACGTAGTAGTTTATGCCCATTGGAAAAAGCACCTTCATACAAAATAGTGTCGCCTAAATCTTAATCTTCTTTATTACATGATTCACAGATCCAATGTCCCATCTTATGAAAATTAATTCCTACAATTGTAATGGAGATCTGAAAATCGATATATTACACAGCTTAGTTGTAAAAAGAAGTTTTGCTGAGAAATCAATTAAAGATGAGACCTTCGTAGATCCAGATGATGAATCGGATCAGTCATAATACTTCCTATAAAAATCGACTGAATAGATCCAAAGAAAATGAATAATAATATTTTTAACTATCTATCAAGATTTTAAACACAATTTTGAAATTTCCTGATATTATGCTATTGATCGTCCGGCATGGGATTCGTTTTAAAATTCTCTTGGTGCTACTTGAAAATTCTTAATATTGCAAAATTCATATTGCTAAAGACGTTCTAGCTGTATTTTTGTATTTCTTTCTTAATAAAGCTAAGTATCTTTAGAATTTGAATATGAAGAAACCCTACAAATTTCAATTAAATTATATTAAATTGATTCCAGATTTATAATGACGATTTGGAGATTCGTGTCACAATCCTTTGTTATTCTTTAAAGTTCTCGATTTTGAAAATAATTTTGTGCCAAAGTTCTTCTTGCTTTTATAGTCAAAGATTGCACGCAAGCTGATAAAGTTTAATTTTGAAATCCATCTTTCCATTTGAATACTTAATTTACAATTCTATGAAAGATATGGCCAAAATGTGAAGCTGGTTGAACAAAAAACAGCAAAATATTTTCAGAACGAAAAAAATCTCTAAATACGCACAAGAACTGTTGCTTAAAAATTTCAGGTCTTTAACTAATTTATAGGAAAAGGGGCTTCATACTTTTTATTTGAAAGTGATTAAAAAACGAAATAATTTTAAATATTTTCTTTAGTACATAAGTTAGGCGCAAGGCTTTTGTACGCTTCGTCGAAGTGACTACGATTATTTTATTTTTGTTAAGAGGAGTTTCTTTCAAATTTGGCCGAAAAGAAGTCGATATTTGGGCATTATTTCTGGCATGATAAAAAGGCATACAAACTTCTTGTTTTGATTGTGAAATGCGATTTTTATTGTAGTAATTGGACATTTTTATCTCGACGAAATTTATAATGGTGGCCCTTTTCTGCCTCTTTACGCAGAACATCGTTCCCGAAATTCAGTTATCCAGCCTCTTGTAGTGAAATGAAAGGAATTCATGAATTTAATAAAATTTTCTATGTCTTATACTAAATCAGAATGAGTTTTGAAATATTAACTGAAATGTGGAAGTTCGAAAATTTTTTATATTTTTTTCACTTTATTATTATTAAAATAAAAATATCAATTTAATAATTTTTCATGTGTATTTTTAGTATAAGCCATACAAACATGCTTTAAATGAAGGAAATCGTCACAACCGATCAAGATATGTGCTTGAAATTCAGATGAAAAATAGGTTTAAAGTTTTTAGAAAGTCCTTCAGCGCGCGTAACTTAGGTCAAGATGTTCTACTTCTATAAATATCGATGGCCTTTCGTATACATTTCTACGAATAAGTAGCCGTAACTTTTTGTAAAAAAAAACAATTTTCTCGATTTTAAATTCGGAGCCTTAGCCCCAAGGCTTTGAAACAAAATTGTCTATTTTTTACCCCTCGTCGAAATGACTACGAAAACTTTTTTTTTTTTGCTTATTTGCTATTCATGAATGAAAAGTTGACGGGAGATGGTTCAAGCGTCTTCCTCAAGTCTTCTTCAGGCTATTATGATAGGTTATCTGTTGGAGAACATTGGGATCGGTTGCGCTGGTGCTCAGTCAAGATGGAGTATCGAATTTCTGACGTACCTGAGCATTCAGCTTTAAGGCTTAGTGCCTTGTTCTAACTGATTTACTTATCTTTCAGTTTGCAGGGTACTCCACAGTCGTTCTAGCCTTACTATATAATTTTTTGCTTCCGCATATTTTACTAGTCGTAGTGCAAAGCTGAAGCTATAGCCAAAGGCAGAGCCCGCGGCAGTTATTCAAATGCAAACGACAGCTGTCAAAATGGGTTTAACTAAAAAATTTCACTTCATCTCTTTACAGTTTGTGTCTCTCTACAAAAACAAACAACAACAAAAAGTGAAACAAATAAAAAAGTGGTGAGAATAAAATGGGCCAAAAGTCAATGAGTGACTGTGACAGTGAAGCAACAACAACAATAACAACACGAAGACAAACTCCAACTCATACTCCAACTCCAACTCATGGTGTATTCATATCAGTCAACAAATGATAAGACAAGAGCAGCCAGAGAGAGACAGAGTAAGCGAAGGTTAAGGCAGCCAAACCAAAAAGAGAAAGAGAGACAGCAGACGCATTGAGGTAGTTCACAAAAAGCCAAGTCAATGTCGCTGTGGACAACCATCAGGTTATCAACGACATTGCTGCTGCTACAGTTGCTGCTACTGCCGGTGGCAACATTGTTAACAAGCAAACAACAACAACTAGAACAACAACAACTCCACCACCACAAGTTGCAACAAAATGATGCAAGTAACTTATACAATGCGCGAAGAGCAAAACGTCACAGCGCCAGCGGACAAAGCTCATCAGCTTATGAGCTACAAAGCGTGGAGCAAAAGTTTAGTTTGCCCTCGGTGCCGCTGCCCCCGCCACCGCCATTTCCGGTCAACAAACATAGCTTTGCTTTGAATGCATTTGCCAATGCCAATGCCGGCGGCGGCATTGTTAACCATGATTATGCAGTCAGCTCCGGTTCCAGTTCCAACTCCGGCTCCAGCTCCACTCGCGCATGTGGCGGTCTACTAAAATCACGTTATGGCATTTTGCAAACGCCCAACTTTCCGCATCGCTTTGTTACGCCCATCGAATGTGTTTGGATTATTGACGCCTCCGATTTGCCTGTGACCGCCCAAGGCAATGTCTCCATTGTGGTCTATTTGACGCAGCTCTACGTGCTGGGCGGTCTTAAGTTCACCGAGTATATGTACTACTCGGATGACTTTAAGGTTCCAGCGCATAGAGTCTTTACGCTTACGGAGGATGATGTTACCCAGGTTACCTGGCTGCAGTTTAATAGCCAATATCTGGAGATACGCTTTACCATGAGCACATTAGATGGCACACATTTGCGTGCCTTGGATCGTCTGCTGGATGTCTATGGTTTCAATATAACCTACGAGGTGCAGCATGAGGTGAAGGCAACGCAATGTAATACGCTGCAATGTCGTTTCCTTGGTGATTGTTTTGCCAGCGCGGATTACAGGTGAGTGTGAAGAAGTTATGAAGAACTAGGAATAGTGGTTTTATATTGTATTGGCTAAGCGTAACCCCATTGCCTGCATTCCATACTTAATTCATAAAGACTGTGGTTTATATGGAGTGTGTTTTGGCAAATCTGAAGACTTTGGCCAAGCTCACGAGAATGCTTCGCATATCCTAAATCTTGATTGAGAGAAAAGTCGTTTACCAACCAACAGCTTGATGAAATTCCATTCGGAGCTTAAACTAGTAGAACTCTTGGAAAGACTTTTAATGGGGTCCGAGAAGAGGTACGAATCTTATGTGAATGATTATGTGTGGAACGATACTATGAATTAGGAAGCATTTGAGTTATCTACGATTTTTATCGCGATAAATGCAACGATACGTCTAAACGACGAATATACTATTTTGAGTACTTACTGCATGAAAACTGTTAACTGATTGTTATCAAAATACTCTTGCTGCTTGCATTTCTTTCAAAGACACTAATTGCATAAGAAAATCTCTATTAGATTCAAGATACCGCCATTCGGATTCGGCCATAAGCTGTAGGTCCCAATTATTAATAAATCCCCATACCCCGCCCAGGTGCGACTGACATTATAGTCAGTCAGGGAATTATTATTATTCCTTCATATGCTCTTTACGCTTCGAAGACTTCATTAGTCGGTAAAATATAGCTTAGGAAACTTGAAAATCTACTATAAAGTGCTTTGATGAGCCATATACTTGTTTTATATCCATTTTACGATCATTTATAGATATAAACAAATTCGCTCTCTTCGTCATTTAGCCGTCCATCTAGAGATTTATTTTCGCTCTGACTAACACTAATTTAGCTATGTTTGCATTTCGAATCTGATGATATATGGTAATAACGCAAAAAATAAATAAAATCACACATTATATAACAATACGTCTTTGCGACGAATTCAACTATGTCAAACTTTGGTTCTGTTGAAGTAAAATGATAGTGAAAGTAGCTTTTACGGTGATAATCACGAAACATAGAGTAAGTAAATGATAGCATCTACATCTCATTCTATCACGTTTCTTCTAGAAATCTTGTTAAAAATTTGGAATTTTTTCGTTAAAAAAATATTTTTTTTTGGATTTTCAAAAAATTGTTAAATTTAATGGAAAAGCTTCTTATTTTTCAAAAAATTGCATTCAAAAATAATAAAAAATTTAAATAAAAAAATGAAACAAACTTTCTTAAAAACTTTAATAAATTTTTTATTAAATTCGAATTAATCTAATTTGAAATGAACACTATTTTAACCAAGATGCAGAAAAAATAGAAAATAAAAAACTTTTATTGAATGAATGGTTAAACTAAAAAATGATATTAATTTAAAGTGTGATAGATGTCTTTGTTTTGACACATCGTAGTGTCTTTTATATTAAGAGAGAGGTTTTTATTCGCTGTTTTCCCATACACTTGGTACCGATATTTTTAATAAAAAATATTTCTCAGTGCATCGTCATCAATGGGTTTTATTCAATATTAATCATAATTTTTATGAGGCCGAAACAGCCTGAAACGAAATGGAATGGAACAGTTAATTTTAAGTGGTAGAATAATTGAATTTTTTTCCTAAATATAGTCAGACAAAGTGGTTTGTACTGAATCCCAAAATTATTAAAATATTTTAAATTATCAGGATTTTATGTAATTAAATTTATAAAAAAATGAAAAATACAAGCAAGTTTTTATTCGTCATTCATTAGCCCTTCAGTACCCATTCAAAAATAATCACATTGCATTGTATCTATAGAGGAACTGAAGCATAAATCAAACTTGCTTGTGAGAAAGGTAAAACGTGGAATGAAGTGGAATGGAACGACTTATTTTAAGTGGTTTATAATTTCTTTCATTCAAACAGAAAAATAACTTCCATTTTTTCAAAATGGTTTGTACCGAATCTCAAAATTATTAAAATAATTAAAACTGTGAACATTTTTTGTAATTAAACTTATAAAAAAAAAATATAAGCTAGTGTCAAAATCAAAAACAAGATTTTTTACGAGGGGCATTCAAAAAGTAAGTTTCCCTAATTTTAAAATGAAGTACAAAACAATTTTTTGGTTACAAAATGAATATTTATTAATTATTTGACTCACAAACTATTTTTCTACATAGTCACCTTCGACTTGAATACATTTTTCGTATCTGTTATAGAGTTTATGCAAACCTTCTTTAAAAAAAGACGTGTCCTGTTTTTGGAGCCATAATTTGACAGATGTTTGGACTTCTTCGTTTGAAACAAAATGCTGCCCACCTAAGCTTTCTTTCAACTTTGGAAAAAGAAAAAAGTCACAATAGGGTGGGTGATCGAAAATTTCCCATTTGAATTTTTCCAATAAAGTTATCGTTTTTTGAGAAGAATGAGGCCGTGCATTATCATGAAAGAGTAAGATTTTTTTGGATAATTTTCCTGGACGTTTTCGTCTGATGGCATTTTTAAGCTTATTTAAAACTTCACAGTAACGCATTGATTCTTGTACCAGGTTCCAAAAAATCAACCAACAAAGCACCTTACTCGTCCCAAAAAACTGTGGCCATGATTTTTCCAGCAGAACGTTGAATTTTTCCTTTTTTTGGAGCACTTTCTTCTGGTTTCTTCCAAACCATGCTTTGACGCTATGTTTCGGGATTCGTATGATGACACCACGTTTCATCACCCGTCACAATGCGTGAGTAGAGACTATCGCCTTCTTTCTTAACCATTTAAAAAAATTTTTGAGCAGCGACTATTCGTTCATGTTTATGGTTTTCGGTAAGCAGGCGTGGGACCCATCTTGCGCAAACTTTGCTGTAACCAAGCTTATCCTTCAAAATTGAAAAGATTGAAGTTCGGCCAATTTCAATATCAGGAGGAATCAATTCGAGAATATCATCGATGGTCAGCCGTCTGTCCTCTTCAATAATTTTTTGAACAGCTTCAATAGCTCTGTCCGTAGTGGCTGTTTTTGGACGTCCTGCACGCTGTACATCATGAATTTCTGAACGTCCCGCGATAAAATCAGCGCGCCATCTTCGCACCATTTGCACACTCATACAATTCTCACCATGAATTTCCACTAGTTCACTGTGAATTTTGTTACTAAGTATTCAGTCCTTTTGAAGTTAAAAAACGAATAGCTGCACGCAATTCACAATTGGACACGTTTTGCAATGGTAGCTCCATGGTTGTTGTGTTTATACTGCTGAAAAAACTATTTTCGGTCACCAATACCAGTGCCGCTCTTATCGATAGACTCAACACTGATGTTGTGTTCAGTGCGAGGCCGCTAGATGGTGCACAAGAGAAACCAGACCAGCCAGACCAGGGAAACTTACTTTTTGAATACCCCTCG